>JAHBMJ010001594.1:1435-75501 GCA_018398765.1 Chromera velia
CCCCCCCCCCGGACCTCAGAAGGTCTTCAACCACATGTGCCAGAGAGGGGGGGACCATCTCTGCCCTGAGGAAAGCGCGAGCAACGTCGTCCCGCTGATGCGCAGTCAGACGCCCAAGACAGGATGCAAGATGCTGGCCAAGTATGGCGAAGAAAACCTCATTCTGCACGAACACAACGAGGCAAATGTGCACACATAGAAACAGCGCGAGAAAGAGAGAGAGGTAAAAAGAGAAAGAACGAGAAACAGAAAAGAGAGATAGAAAAAGAAAAACAGAGGGAGAAACAGAGAGAGAGAGAGAGAGAGAGAGAGGGAGTGAAGAATGAACGGAAGCTTGCGTCAAAATAAAAGGATTGTGGTCGCCAAAGGATTGTGGTCGTCACTGACAGATGAATAGAGCTGACGACACACCGAGAGACATTAATGTATGAACACAGGTTCGTTTTCAGTTCCTATGTCTCTGCAGATCATGCAAGACTCCTTCTTTCCTCAGACTGCACGCCCTCTCTTCTGACTGATTGACTGACTGACTGACTGACTGACTGACTGACTCACTCACTCACTCACTCACTCACTGACTGACCTGAAAGTCCAGAGCCGCGATGGCAGAGACCATACAGGCAGCGTCCTTGGGGGGGAACCTGCGTGCTCCTCTGGCGGCCGCCACGCAGAGAGCCCAGAGAACTTTCTTCTTCCGGACCTTGCCCTGAAGGGGGAGGGGGGAGTTCTGATCAGTCGGGCGGTGCGGAAGAAGAAACATTCTAAAGATGTCACCAAGCGAAAGAAAGTATGCATCGTTCTGGCTGCACTCTGTCCGTGTGACAGTTAATTCCCCACATGTACTGTTGCAATGCCGTACAGAGAGAAAAGAAGAGAAAAGAAGAGAAGAGAAGAGAAGAGAAGGCTGTTGCCTGCAGGCCCTCCTGACAGTCTACAGACATGAATGCAGATACACAGACACACGAGCTGACCGACCGACCGACCGACCGACCGACCTGTTCGAACGCCGATGCAGTTCTTGCAAGAGCCATGGGGGTCATCTCGCCAGCCAGATCCGGCACTCTCTGCACGGAAACACGGGAAGAAGGGAAGGGAAGACGATCAAATCAGAAATGCCCATTCAGTCTCTCACCGCAGTCCATCATCTCTCAACCATGCACTGTTGTTCTTCTGTCAAACCAAGGGCAGGCAGAGCAAAGTTGCTGCTCTTTTCTTCTCAGGGTTTCGAACAAATTGTTGTCTGTCTGACTGACTGACTCACATGTGCAACCTTTGCGAGGATTCTAGTGGACAGAGGGTTGAAGGTCCTTGAGGGAGACGGGGACGGGGACGAAGAGCGTTGGGGAGCTTCGGGAGGGTGCGGCCGGGTGGGGGTGCTGGAGGGTGGCGGTGCCGGTTGGTAAGTGGAAGCTGTGGAGGAAGACGAAATTTTTGTAGGTGGAGGAAGCGACGAGAACGCCAAAGCAACCAGAGAGAGATCCTCTCCGCCCATGGCAGACAACCTGCAATACATCCAGGCAGGCAGGCAGGCAGGCAGTCAGTGTGATTGGTCGACCAATCCATCGTGCAGTCGATCACACTATTCCCGCTTTCCAATTCTTCTTTACATTTGATGAACATAAAGAAAATGAGCTGGTGACTTTCAGTCAGATGCGGACTGGCAACGAAGACTGACATGCTCTCTCGCTATCAGAAAACCCCCCCAACCCATTATTTATCTAAGCGACTGATCCACCCACCATCTGCTCAACCGACATGCATGCATGCAAGCAGACCCACCCACCCACCCACCGAGGTTCCACCAATCTCATCAGATGGGCCCACAGGTGCATGTCCATCTCGGTCTGTAGTTGCAGCCTCATCAGGGCCTGCAGGCAGGCAGGCAGAAAGAGGGAGGGGATAGATGGGAGAGAAGAAGCAAAGAAGAAGAAAAGAGAAGGAGAGACAGGAGAGAGAGAGCAGCTTTGACTGAGAATTAAGTGAACAACCGTCGGCCCCCCCCCTTCTCATGCTGAGTTCCCCTTTTTCAATTAATTTCATGAACACGAAAAAAGGGTCTCAGACAGAAGAATACCGACAGACAAATAGATGGATGCAACAACAAAGAGACAGACAGACACACACACACACACATACACACACACGCACGCACACATACACACACACACACACACACACACACAGAGAGAGAGAGAGAGAGAGAGAGAAAGAAAAAAAGAAAGAAAGAAAGGCAGACAGACAGACAGAACGACGGGGATCGAGAGAGACTGACCACACAGAGGGTGGAGATTGACTGCGCATCCCACTCATTGTCGTTCCCCTCCTTCAGTTGCTTCTCCAGGCTCCTGAAAGAAAAAGTGGTAAGTCGGAGAGAAGACAGATGAATTGATTTTGTTCTTGAAATGCAGAAATTCACAACCACCATGCCTACACGCCCTCCTCATATGTATCTCGAACCCACACACCACATGCCATACAAGCCGCCAATCAGTCTCTCCCAGCTTGATGTCAGCTGACACGAGGAAAAGAAAGCGCAGGGAGGGAGGCTTTGAAAATGCGAAACGAAAAGAACTGCGAAAACACGAAACGAGGAAAGAAGCATTGACCAGTTAGGTGGTTCACTGACTCACTGACTGACTCCCCAAGCGCCAAGAAGAGTGACGGATCCACAGATCGATCCAGTCCAAGGCGTGACATTGCTGTACATACAGAGGGGAAAGCAAAGAGGAAGAGAAAGACATTCATGCAGACAAAGAAGGAGATGGTGAGCCGTTTCCGTCCACGTCAATGGAGTGACTTCCAAAGGGAAGGAGGGGGGTTGCTGTGAAACTCTGAGGCTCAATCAAGGCACGCTGAAGCTGTCTGTGCGAGTGGTCTTCATGTGTGTGCAATGGAATTGACCATTCGGGCACACTTTGTGTCTTTGTCTCGAGCAGCGTCGCCCCGCACCTCTTTTGTCAATAAAGCAGCGGGAGGGGGAGAAGGAAACAGAGAAAGGAAAGAATCATCAGAGAGGAGAAAACGATGAGACGAAAAAAGGAGTCCAGAGACAACCAGACAGAAAGACAGACTAACCGACTGCTGTGGTCGACAAGTCAGACGGTCTGCTCATCTTAGAGAGTTGTCGGGGACCTTCCTTTCTGATCAACTCCACAAGCTGCTCGGGCTGCAGGCAGTGGGCATGCACGAGTTTGTGGATGAAGAAACGAGTCGTGGACATGACAAGGCAAGACAGGAGGCAGCAAGAGCATGAAACAAGTCGGCAAGTGACAGACGATTCATTGCGGCTGATCAATTGCTGTAACTGTTGTGCGGATGGCTGGGGGCAACCATTGTTCCTTTCTCTCTCTCTCTTTTTCCTCTCTGTCCCTGGATGCTATGTGAGTTTTAAGATTGATCTCTGCCTCTTTGCAAGCACGTGCGACTTGTATAACCGCGTCTCTCCACCTCCCGTCTTCAGCTGTCCATCAATCTATCGGTCGTACGTCCATCTACTACCTACCCGGACACACTCGGCTGCTGCACTCACTCACTCACTCACTAGCTCTCCTCTCCACTGCAGGCCTAACTGTTCACTGGCTGACTGACTCTCTGACCTTCTTTGCGTGCCGTCCAAAGGCAGCCATCAACTTCGACAACTGCTCAGGAGAGAACGCACCCCTGTGCGGCAGTCAGCACAAACAAAAGGAGTACAGTCAGCACAAACAAAAGGGGTACAAAGGAGCGGAACCGGGAAACAAAAAACGAAAGAAAAAAAACCGTCATCTAGAAGGATTGAGAGCGGGGCACTCCTTCCGACTTTCTGGAGCCCTTCAATGGTTGCTCCTGAAAGAGAAGGAAGGTTTGCTTGGATCCGCCCACTTGGACGATATTGTGAAACGATTCACTCAAGCGCCTTACTGATGGATGCATTAGGTACAGCAGAAAGAAGCAGAAAGAGGGAGGAACAGAATATTTTGAAAACGCGAGGGCCGTCCAGAGAGACGCGACACGAGGGAAACAAGAAAATGTGGCAAAAAGGGAGTGCAGTGCATGTGCATGCAGAACAATGGTTGGGTGACGACCACCAGACAGAGTCACTGACTGGTTGGACAGCCGTGGTTGCTGCCTGCCTGCCTGCCTGCCTGCCTGCCTGCCTGACTACCCGACTAGTCACTTTCCTGTCTGGTTGACTGATCGAATGCGGACTGAGTACCTGACTGCACGGCTGACTGACTCTTTGGAGAGCAAGAGGAGACGTTGGAGGAGGGCGTCCACTGCCTCGGGGTGTTGGAAGTTCTGTCGAGAGAAGGCGTTCACTGCATGCAGTTGAGTGAGATGAATTTTGTTTGTACACACACGGATTTTTCCATCGAGCCATGAATAGCGGCTTTTGATGATCTATGCAGAAGTTGGCGATTCAATTCAGTCAGTTGGCATCTTCAAAGAGTTCTCCGTCAACCTCATATGGTCAGTCAGCAAGCAGACTCTGCATGACGGTTGAATCACATGCATTCAGAGGGAGACGAGAGAGGGCGTGCAGCAGGAAGCTTCGTGAGAAGGTCGGTCGATGACGACAGTCTGAATCTCTCCGCGTTCAGCCTTGCACCGCTCACCCTGGCCAAACAGACTTACGTATGGTTGTGCAATGCTGGATCTCCAGGACAGAACTCGTCTGCACGACTCTTTCGGCCAGAAGCCTGCAGAGACACGGGGACGACAAACAGACAGATAGACAGACAGACAAACACACAGACAGACAGATAGACAGACAGACACGAGCGAAAAGGACAACCACAGCAGACACAAAGTGAGTGCAGCTTTTTTTTTGACGTAATGATGACGAAGGTTGGCGCTGCCTGGAGCGGTTGTGTCAATTGAGAGAGAAAGTCCGGAGAATGTGCGTATGCACCAGATGCTTCGCATCTCCCTCCCAGATCATGTCGTGACTGACGAGAGCATGTCGACGTCAGCAAACTCGAGCTTGGAGAGGGCCCCGATGATCCCGGAGACGTCCAGGCCGTTGGCGGTCCAGATCACTTTCTCGATCCGGTTGCAGAGGGTCTCCAAAACTCCAAAGTGGAAATACTGAAGTCGCCCCAGACTGTTCACTGAATTAAGGAGAGAAAAGAAAGAGGAGGAACGCCAAAGGTGAAGTGAACGAATTAGATACTGGGAAACAAACAGCTAATCACACACACACGCACACACACACACACACACACACACACACACAGAGAGAGAGAGAGAGAGAGAGAGAAAGAGAAAGAGAAAGAGAATGAGAGAGAGAGAGACGCGAAGACACACGAACGCATGCAAATGTACGTGCACACTGTCTCTATGCATAAAGATACATGCTCGCAGACACGCAGGCACAAAGACAAGTGCATGCACACACACATACACACCATCATACGCACGCTCCTGAACGCAGGAGAGAGAACGAGCAAAAGGTACAGTTCCAGAAAGAGGGCGTCTCAAAGTCCCACAGTCAGGACGGGACGGGAAGGACAAGAGAACAAAGCGGATTGAATTCACTGACTGACGTGTGAGTCCGCAGTTTCCTGCTGTGATGAGGAGAGGGATGCGCGTGGCGAGGTCTCCTGATCTGAACCCGTGTGTCCTCATTCTGTACAGCTGTTTCACCCTCTCGTCGGGACTTTTCATTGACCAGAACACCCTTTTGTCTCTATCTGTCTCCTGTGCCTTCACAAGGGAGGTGCTGGAGGCCTCGGAAGGTCCCGAACTGCAAACGCCTTCTCCACGCTCAGATGCCGAACAGGAGGAGGAGGATGAGGGGGGACTGCTGTTCGAGTCACAGTCCAAGGAGGCCTGCAGTCGTCTCTCTGCTGCAGAGGCGGGAGAGGAAGGGAAGTCTTCTACTCCCTCTGTAAATGAAACGCCCCCCTGCACTCCC
The DNA here is from genome assembly GCA_018398765.1 of Chromera velia. NCBI lineage: Eukaryota > Chromeraceae > Chromera > Chromera velia. The sequence continues at coordinate 7,332 of JAHBMJ010001594.1, forward strand.
TCAGTGAATTGACCGTCAGGGAAGGATGGCGGTCCACTATCTGGAGAAACGCTCTCGCCCTCCTCTCTTGAGTGCTCTACCCTTCCCCCCTCTCTGAGACGAACACCCGGACCCCCAGGAGCAGACGAGTCAGAGGCCCGCCCTACGTCAGACCAGGCGGCAATGAAGTCGTTTTCCTCGTGGCACCAGAGCATGATCTGAAGTAAAGAAAAAAACAGGAAGGTAGAAATTTATCAAAAGATGCGTTGCGCTAGATGCCAATGAATTCATCTTCGCACCTCCGGAGACCAGATAGAGGAGTATCAAGTACATCTCGACAACTGGAGCGGGACCGATAGAGAAGCAGCTATTTTTATTTTTTTTCATAGGAAGACTGCGCGTCGGTTGAGTGTCACGACAAGGGCTCATATTGTGAACGGAAGGTGCCAGGCAAGAGCGAAACCTGGAAGGAACTCTCTCGTGAAGGCATCGAAGGACTCTCTGATGAAACGGGCCTATTTCAGACAGGAGTAAGCAATGCCACACGGAGAGACCGGAGGGGGACACACAGCCCTCCGTCAATACATGATTTCTTCTCTGGTTCGTTTTTTCTTGAGTGCTCACACAGGTGAGTGCCCGCCTACATGCATCCCTATGTGCCTGCCTCAGTACTTGACTGACTGACTGACTGACTGACTTCATTACAGAGGGCCTCCATCAGTTCGGCTGGGGGTCTGAACCTCACGTGTGCAAATGCGTTGAGGATCAGCGCTAGGTCCTTTGGGTCGGCATCTACCATGTGCTGCAGGGGGGAAGAAACGAAGGGGGGGAGGGAGCAGTGGGTGAACACAAAGCACGAAGAGCGAGGGACAACTATGCCGACTTAATGGAAAGAAGGCACAAAGAGAAAGAGCACTTTCCTCAGAAGAATCGGCGTCAGATGAAACAGTTTACACTCCACAATTCCTCTCTTGACCCAATCTGTCTTCTGTCCCTACCTTCATCATTGATGTGGCGAATTTCTCCCACCAGGTGCGACTGTCGAAGTTCACTCTCGCCAGGTGGTGGGCGCACATGGAGACCTCTGGAGCTCTGAGGAAGGGCACACACTTGAGGATGACGTTCGCGTGGTCGATCAACTTCTGGTCTTGCCCTGTCTCGTACCTGCACACATAGACAGGCAGGCAGGCAGGCAGAAACGCGTGCCTCTTCTCTGTCTCTTCCGTCTTTCTTCTCTGTTTCTGACTCGTGTGCTCACAGAAGGTGGCTGCCCTGGCAGTCAGGCAGGTGAAGATGCATAGAGACGCGGAGACAGGGAGATAGTGAAGGGAGGACAGACGACGTGAAGGGAGGGTGATGCAGCTGAGTATTCAGATCTGCCCACACAAACCCAAAGTGCCCCACCAAAAGTGAATGTCGACGCAGAAGTGCGTGAGTTCCCTCGGGTTCAGTTTTTGTATATGCCGTCTATCTGTGTCGTGCTCCTGCATCAGTGATGGGCCTGCCCGGTACACCGCCCCCCTTGGTGCCAGAGCGGGCCAGTCTTTGTCGTTCTCCGTTTCTGCTTTCGAAGAAGGAGAAGAAAACCGTTGGGACGAACGGTGCGTGCGGCTGTGAGTGGGGGGTCCGCTTCTTTTTTGAGGAACTGATGCGACTGCTTGCGTCAGTCGAAGCACAGGCTTGCTGGCCTTCACCGCTTCCCTCACGGAGACGGCGAAGGCAGAAGCGGCCGAAGAGCCCGAAGGGAGACTGCTCATCGTCCTCCTCCCCCGACCCCCACTCCCTTGCTGTCAGGTTTTCCCGAAAGAAAGACGACTACTGTCCAGGCCGTCTATTGCACTTGACACGTTACGAAATCGTGTGAACTTTCTTCTGCCAAGATGTACGGAAAGTTTTGAAAAAACATCCTGTTGTTGTGTCCTGCACACGTCTCCTGGAAGATGAGACCATGCATTCCGTTCAGGGGTGAAAATATGTTCACTTGAACACTTGAAAGGCTACGGTAGTAGCTTATGCGGTTGCGGAATAGAAAGGGCACGAAGGGGAGTATCCAAAGGAGGGTTCATTGGAGATTGGAGGTGTGGAAGTGTGGAACACGATCGAACCATCCACATGCAGTCGAACTTGGAGACGGCAGAGACGGGATTGTACGCATGCATGCTCGACGACCGAGAGGACGCGTAGACGGACCTGACACGGCAGGGCAATGACTGTACAATTACGGAAGTGGGATTTTCACAGACATTGTGATGATCAAAGAGAGACTCAGTTGAGTCAACTTCAGGAATTGAACAGCCTCTTTGCCTCTGTGCTGGAGATATATAGCGTTACCACCACTTTAAGGCCCGATACTTCCCTTCGATTGGGGTCCCGAGACAGGCAGAGACAAGTGTCCATCGAGCCTTTGCCTTGGCCTCTGATATTCAGTCCCTGTGATTGGTCTGCCTGGCTGGCAGGTGAAAGTGACTGGATGATGACGGAGTGGCGGGTCTGAGGCTGCATGGTGATTCTTCCTGTTGGGATTTCATTGGAGACGGCTTTAGGCTTTGTAGGCATGCAGTTTCGTTTTTGAGTGCCTGAATCCTGGGATAGAAGTAGAGCGTGAAGAAATTATTCGGCAGAGAGGCAGAGAGATAAGAGGAGAGATGATCAGGTTGAGGATGGGAGCCAGCAGGGGCTGTCTCGACTCTTTGAGGAAGAGGAGAGGAGGAATCTCTCTCACTGAACCCTGTGAGGGTGCGCTCTCCTCTCCCTCAAGTTTCTGTAGATACGTTCCGACACGCAGATTTGCCGCAAGACGTCACTTTCCCTCCAAGTGGCAGCAGAGGCTCAACAGACTTCTGGAGCCAAGGCGGTACGTGAGGTTCCAGAGGTCCCTTTTGTCTTCGTTCAATTTGGGATCTTTTGGGTTTTGATCCTAGAGCACTTAGTTCATTCGAGAGTGCGAAGTGCAGAAAAGCAGCCGAAGAGCCAACCCTTTTTTTCAACCCAATTCCGTTTTCCTGATCGTCCGCTGCGCAATGCAAGCGGCCCTCTATGCTGGCCTAGCAGGGGACTTGCATTCAGTTTACAAATGGGAGGGTGAACGGCACCCATACATATTGCAGAATCACACCTGAAGCCTCGCGTTGAGATTCTGCAGGTCCTTTCCGAAATTTTGAGAACATGATCTATCGATCCATCCCACAGCAAAAGAGCTTCCAATCACCCCCCACCCTCTATTCCTTCTGGCCCCCTTTTGGACCTTCTGTCTCGATTTCCGGTCAAGCAAAAGCCGGGGCCCAACTGTGCCATCCGACAGACGGCATAGCCGTGGCCGGCAAGCTATCGGCATTGAGAGAGTTTTTTATTCATTAATAGTACGCACATGTGCGCGTTTGTGTGTGCGCATGGGACCCCTCGAAGGCCCGGCTTGTCTTTCTTCCTTCAATTTTTTGTGTGTCAATTCTGATGTGTACTTGTGCAGCTACAGACCGCCTCCCGAGATTCCCGAATTTGAGACCGCAGGCCCCCCCCACCCCGAACTAGAGAAGCTCTACCCCATATGGAGCTCCAGAAGGACCGGCGTTCTTGCACACAAGATCGGGTGCATGTCCCTCTGGGATGAGTGGGGGGAGAGACACTTTGTGACTGTCTGTAAGGTAAGAAGGTTATTCGACCGTCGCATGGTGTCCATTCATTCATTTATCCGTTTGTCTGCTTTTTAGGTTGTTGTGAGCAGCTTTGAAGATGATGTTCATTTCATTTTCCTCAGGGAAAGGCCCCCTATTTTTCTCCCGCCTTTCCACCATGCACTTTCATCAACACTTCTTCCCGCTTTCCCTCACTGTGTTGTGCTGTCCGTCTTGTCCGTCCGTTCAGTAATTTGGTCTCTCCACACGTCGTCATCGGGCAAGTTTTTTGCGTTGACTTTTCGTTGTTGTGTCTGTCTGTGTTGACATGCAGGTAGATCGGTGCGTAGTGCACGGGCAGAAAACGCTCTCGGAGCATGGGTACGAGGCTTTGCGGCTGGCTGCAGGATACAGGCCGATTGAGAGACAGAAGGGGCAACAGATCGGGGAGATGATCAAAATGGGGGTAGGTAGGTGGGTTGGGGGGTGGGGAACGGATAGACAGATCTGAATCATTTTTATTCTCTCGCTTGAGGACCTTCATGCTTCCTTCCTTTGCTTTCCGTTCCGATCTAACAAATCGATCTCTCAGGATTGCTTAATTGCGGTTCTTTCCTCTACAGCGGCCTTTTCTTTTTCTTCTCTCTGTGTCCCTTTCCATGTCCCCCCCTCTGAGTGCTCTCTCTCTGTGCAGATCCACCCCTACCACAAAGCCAGAGAGATCAAGTGCTCCCACGACTGCTTCCTCCCTGTGGGCCACTACATGGACGTCAGACACTTCACACCGGGGATGTGGGTCCTTGTGGCTGGATGGTCTAAGGCGAGGGGGTTCACGGGTCCGTTGGAATAGCCTGTGTGGATCTGAATTTTGTTCTTCACCCTTGACATGCTCTTTCCTTGAATCGATTTGATAAAGAATCCCAAAGAAGCATCACGGAGTGGGTCTGGCACAGGATGAGGAATGGAGGGAAGGAAGCAAGAGAGAAGGAAGATCTTCTTCGGAGCGGAAATTCTTCTTTCTGTCTGTCGTTGCTGTTTGGGTGAGTCAGCGATTGACTGACGGGACAACAAGGTAGAAGAATGAATGAATGAATGAATGAATGAATGCATGCGCGTATATATGTGTTCACGTGTATGTGCACTCAATTTTCTTTCATGTGTTAATGTTCTGTTCTTCTACCCCCCCTGCAGGTCCCATGGCCAGATTCAATTTCCAGGGACAGTCAGAGAGAAGCACACAGTCCAAAGCTCACAGGTGAGTGAAGACCGATGTTGGAAGAAAGGAAGGAAGGAAGGGTGAGAAGGAGAACCTTCTGTGCCTGGATAGAAATTCTTTTTTCTGCTGAAGATTTTCCGCTTTTTGCGGCTCCATCTACCTGTGTCGTTTCCTTTTGCCAGTGTCCGATGTCCCTCCAGAAAGCATTATACCTCTAGAACGCCCTGACTCATCTTCCTTGCTCGGCCCGTTTCATCACAAATCTATTCACCAGTCCTTGTTCGTTCTCAATTCGTCAAAAATGAATGTGGTGAAACGAACGCGCATCGGATTCTCTTCGACCGGATTGAAGACATTCAAAGGAGTCTTTTTGCTGCTGATGCAACAACTATTTCCCCTCTTTTTCTTTGTTTTCTTGCCTGTCTCTCGTGTGCTCTGCTCCACACTTTCTTTCGGTTGAGGCAGATCCCACGGCTCAACAGGCCAGAGGGGAATTGCGGGTGTGTGGAAGTTCAAAAAGATGGCAGGGCACAAGGGACCAGATCCTGTGGTCGTGGGGGCTAAGGTCGGGCGAGCGTCTGCTTTCCTTTCCCTACCTTTTGCGACTGCGTTCCTGTCTGAGAGAAATGTATAATGAATTGGCACACTGTGTGCGTGCACGGTGACAGAGGGAAATTTACATGCAGCAGAAGACGCAAAGAGAAACAGAAAAAGACGATCATCTCAGAAACAGTGGGAAGGAGACTCACAGATCCATCTACCCTTTTGTTTTCTTTCTTTCTCTCTCTCCATCCCTCTCTTTTCTCTGTTCACTGGGTCGTTTTATCTTTCTCTTTTTTTCTCTTTTTCTGCCTTGATTTCCTTCTCTCTCTCTCTCTCTCTCTCTCTCTCTCTCTCTGTGTGTGTGTGTGTGTGTGTGTGTGTGTGCATTCGTGTTTGTGGAAGTTGATTTGTTCGTCTCGACAAACGTCATTGTATGCCCATGAATTGCTTGCAGATTTTTCGTATTGAGACGACCCGCAATTTGATCTTTCTTCGGGTGAGCGGCTGCATGGGTGACTGCGTGCGCATAAAGGAAAGGGCCCGCTTTTTGCATCTGTGTGCCTCTGTGCTCCTCCCTCCACTTCCCCTCTACCCTCCTTCCCACTTCCTTTCTGCACCACTACTTAGGCGTCTGTGGCTGAAAGTATCTGTCTGCATGGGGTGGAAAATGATGACAAATTGTAAAATCTTTCATGCGCACAAATGAGTCTCCGCGTAATGCTTCTTTGCGTATGCTCTTTTTTGTGAATAGTCTGGAGACCAAAAGTTCTTCTGCATGTGATTCAGGAGACCTTCTTCGTTGCATGAGTTCGTGTGAGGACGGGCAACATGCTCTCGTTTATGTCTCTTTATCACCTTTCCGTGTCAACGAAATCCCAGCCACAGGGGCTGAGGAGTATGCAGTCAGACACATGAAGAGAGAAACGATGGGATAGAGACAGAGGAGAGGGCACCGTCTGGAAGGGACAGCGGTGGCATTTATAAAGAATGCATGAGCTTGAAAGTGTCATCGATGATTTTTGTTTTGGACTGGTTGCGCATACACGTAAGCGTAGATTGATTCTTTCCTTCCTTTTATCTCTGGGTGGCTTTGCTCAGGGGGCCATTCCCGGCCACAAGGGTGATGTGGTAAAGATTCTTGACGGACGGGGGGTGATGTGGTGCCGGAATCGGTCGGTCTACGTGGCCACAATGTTTGGTTGGTCGTAAGGCACGTATGTGTATCTGCATGACCTCAGCTCCATTTGATCTGTTGGAACTCTCTCTCTTCAGTTGTGTCACGAATGCACTGGACATAATTCGCTGACTCTCTTGCCCATCCGCTGACATCTCTTTGCGGATATGCCATTGTTTTTTCCTCCTTTTCTCTCACCCGTTTTTCAGTCAACTCCTCAATTAGTCACTGCTTTAGGACTCGAGCGCATTCAATTACGACTACATGCAGGCAACTGGACATTCCATACCCAACTTTCATTCCAGAAGAAGGGAAACAGTACCCGACGACGATCCAGTGTCCCCCGAGGCCTTCAGACCCTTTCGACTGGCCAGACCAGGCGATTTATGAGAAGACAGACGGTTGATCATCAAGTACTTGAAGTTTCTTTTCAGTCCATGACTGGACCATGCATGGCGTAATATTTTTACTGCAGTGTAGAGGACATAAATATGCCTTTGAAAACACACAATCGTATCTTTGAACTTAGACTATATATAATAAATCCTAGAATAAATCATGAATAAATTGAAAGAATTCAACACTAGATTCAACATTGAATTGAGGTGGTACTAAAAGTGGTAAAAACCCGTGAACCAACCTTCGTAAACATTATAGTGACAATAATATAGTCTCTAATAGACTCCCTTCCTGTGCAGTGAATGATGCCAGTCTGTCCGAAATCAGCAAAAAAACACAAATGTGTACGTTCAATTTTTATATTCTTTTCTTTGTCTACCACTTTTTTTGACTAGTTTTCTGACGTGTTGCACGTTTTTTATGTTTAGAATCTTTCTGGCTCAGTCTTATAGCCACATTTTTCATTTGGTGCATAAACTAGCTGGTTTATGAGACAACTAGTGAGGCCAACATGTTTTATTCAACGTGGAGTGCACCTACTGCTAGGCATCGGCTAAAAAAAAGAAAAAAATCCCCCAAAACCCTTTACTTCTTTTCTTTTTTTTTCTTTCTCAGTCAAACAATTAACTGTTATGTGCCAGTGGGTGTTGCATAAGTGTTGTTCATGTATGTGCACAACTGTTGCTGGTAGTTGCTGGGAGTTATTCAATTTTCTAAAAGTCAAAAAGTAAAAAAGAAAAGAAAAAAAAACCTCTCTCGATCTTTTTTTTTTTTTTCTTTTTTTTTTTCTTTAACCGACGCCTAGACCCAGTGCAACCTAGACTCTAGCCTAGACTTCTAGCTAAACTTCAAGTAGGTTAAAATCTTGCTAAAAAAATTTTTACTCCCTCTAGGTCCAGCTTTATGTGCCAGGAGCTAGGCTCCGACGGCTATTATCATTCATTTAAAAAAAAAATCATTCAAAATTCATGTGCTAGTGGTATATCTCAGTCAAAGTTGTCGAGTCGTTTCCTCGTGTGCGCGCTTTATCTGTTGTTTTGCTTCCTCTGTTCTTTTTGCACCCTGTGGTGTGTTGAACCATGTGTTCTGCCGATCATTCCTTCGGCTGGCTTTCGCACTGGCCATCTGCCCACACTACTTTATTTTCAAATGTTGTTTCATCGATCAAATGTGACTAGGGAGCTTCCGAGTCCCGAGTCCTCCCCTCCCTCTCCCAGGCGCATGCCTCCGACTGCCCCGCCTGCATGAGCTAATTGCCCTGAGATATGCCATCCGGAGGCGGGCCCCTGAGCCGCCTGCACACCTTCCCATACGGATGTCCGCCAGGTGTCAACAAACTGCATGACACAACCAGTCCAATAACAGGTAACACAAACCTGAAGCTGTATTTTATTTGTGACAAAGAAAGATGTACACCTCTTTCAACGAAAAAATGAGCAGCAGCATACATGCCCCATGAGGTACCCCTCAATCTGGACGTTGATGACAACGCGCAGTCTTGCTTGAGGCCCGACAGAGATTGTCGGTGCGTGGACCGACAATGATGTAAACACATGCAGAACGTCCCATGCAGTTTTCTCATGTTGAAGGAAGAAGTGGATCTCCGCCCATCCTCTGTATCACTTGTAGATTTCAAACAGCTAGAAAAAAGTTTTGAGTATTGCATCCCTCTGCTTCCATCTTTCTATTTCATATTGTTTTCCGTCCTTCTGCTTCCCTCGCCTTTCCCCTTCCCATCTCTTCGAAAGCCCGTTCACAAAACAAAAAACCCTGCCGTTCAACTGGACGCCGTGCTCTTGTTGTTTCTCGTCAGAAAGGGGCCAGACAGTGCACGCCGAAGGGAGCCTTCTCCCTCTGATGATTCCGCTGGTGGGTCAAAGTACTCGATTTGCAGCAGGGCGGCTTTCGTCTCTGAGCCGTCAAAAGACTCTGCCACCCTCTTCTGGTCTATCCCGGCGTTGCCTGAGGAGTCTCTGACAGCAAACAGCATCGAACTCCCAGAGGACCAGGACGGAAGGTCCACAATTGCCTGCACAAGAGTGGAAAGGTCAGGCGTTCTCTCTGCCGAACCGGCCGCCCCCACGTTAGTCCAGGGAGGAGGGTCCCAGCTGAGAAAGAGGTCGGGGTGTGCGAGGGGATCTGGGAGGCGAGAGGAGACGTCGTAAGAGCTGTAAGAAAAGGGGGCAGGGGAGGCAGACAGCTCGGCAGAGACTTCCAAAGTCACTGCTTCTGAGTCGGTTTCATCCGCTGTGAACTGGATGTGAGCGGAAACGATCAGCGCACCCGCAGGCACAAGGACGTCAGTAAACCTGAGGCCGACTGTCTGAGCACCAAAGTAGACCCCCTGGGAAGAGGTGTAGTCGTCAAAGGCCATCTCTAGGTCGGAGCCTCGCTTGGCGATGGACCCTTCCTGGTGCTCTTCTACGTCATCGTCGCTGGAGGAGATCCTTTTTTCGAAAATCACTGTTTGCAGGGGGGCGGTTGTGGTTGTTGTTGCTGTTGTGGTGGTGGTTGTGGTGGTGGCTGTAGTGGTGGTGGTGGCTGTAGTGGTGGTAGTGGTGGTTGTAGTGGTGGTAGTGGTTGTGGTGGTAGTGGTGGTGGTGATTTGACTGTGACAGTACGTTTGGTGTTGCTGGAGGAGGTCATCGAGGACATCCTTGAGGTCTTCCTTTCGGTCGTTCCACAGGTTGTGTCCTGCCCCTTCGTAAACTGTAGTGTGGTACGTATGGTTGGCGTCTGAGATGGACTCATCGGCTTTGACGATGTCCGTTTGTGATTCTCGAGTCCCTGCGCCTACTGCAAGGGCACAGTGGTTGGGGACTGAGTCTGTAGACCCAATCTGAAGGTAGGCTTGTGTGTCTGGGTAGAAAAGATTGTGTCCCGATCCGGCGAGAGAAAAGGGAATAAATCCATAGAACCCGCATCCAGGGGAAATGGGGAACACGAAGCGTGGGGAAGGCCGATTGACCTGCGTACACCATCCACGGAAACAGAGTTGAGTATTGTCACAGCTAGGGAGAAATAGAGGCCGCGCAGGAAAGAGTTAGATCAGAAGGCTGGGTTGGAAGAGCGAGAGTGACTCAGGCGCGATGAAGCGGAGAGCAGAGCACGCGTGAAAGTAAAGAGCGGAGAGAAATGTTTCAAAAAGAGGGGGCAAGAAAAGATCAAAGCATTCTCAGACCAAAGGAAAAACGCTGAGGACCAGATCGCATGGCAGAAAGTTTAACGGAGCTACGGGAAGGAGGAGGGAGGATCTTTTGATCCCTTCGAGTGCTGGAGAACGGAGAGACCGAGGAGGACAGCAAGCATAGGGCAAGCAGAGAGATGCATCGGTCGACGTGACTAGAGAAAGGCAGGAAGAACTGTGATTCGGTTCGAGCGACACATGCATGCACAAGAAATGGGGGGACAAAACCAAGATAGTTGCAGAAGCACGCCCCCGCGATCACAGGCAGAGACATGAAGGCAATGAGTCAGGACTAAAATTTTCATGTTGCTGAAGTTTAAGTGTGATCAAAGCGTGCTGCCTCCTCTTCCTATTCATAATGCATGGCCTTGCACGTCCGTGTGTGATTCTTAACACGCACACAATGGGACTGTCTGCATGCAGGCATGGAGACTGACCGGAAGCTCATGGTAGTCGACGTGAATCAGCTCGTCCAGTTTATTTCTGGAACTCTGGGGGTCATATAGCTGCCACAGGGACGCGTCAAGCTCTCTGTGAGTTGCAATCAGAAGACCCATTGCGCCCTCGGAGGTGCCGATGCGCATCATGTGTGCGCAGTCAAACTTGTGCAGACCGCAGAGGGCACTCTCTGCAAAGACCAGGTCGTAGAGCCTGATGACCGTCTGTTGGATGTTGTTATCGAATCCTGGAGGAGCAAAGGCAGAGAAAGCGGGGTCGTTGTCCTCACAGAATCGGGGGTCTCTGCTTTGGTAGGATTCTACCCAGATAACCGAATAGTTCCTCAGAAGAAAGAAGTCGGTCATTTCTTGAAACTTTGTTTCCATCGTCTCCGTGCAGTTGTCCCCTGGCATGTTCGGCTCTCGAGTCAAGCCTCCAGACCCATGATACCCAAACACAACGGGGAAGGCGGCACCGCCATCGTCGAGGGGTGAGCCGCCAGAGGGCGGGAGAAAGATTCGGAGGAGGAGGGACACGCCCTCCGGGTGAAGAGATGGGTTCAAACGGAACTCTGTGGCGCTGCGGCCAAGAGATATAACTGTAGCTGCTGGTGTAGCTCCGCCTTCACACACCTGCGCGTTTGCAGGGAAACTCAGGAGGAAGCATAGAGTCCAGACAGCGAACAACAGTCTCGAAGGTCTCATGAAACTCTGTCTCTGTCTCATGGTGTTGCTCGAGATGAAAATGCCGTGAGAAGCTTCCTGACAGTCTCTCTGACGAAAGAGCGCAACTGATTCTAAGCGTCAAGAGGGAAGGCACCCGACGCGTACATTTGAACTGATTCGAGACATGCATTTCATTAATTTTTCTGTCACTGACCGCCTGCATGCATGCATGCACTGCACGATCCGATTATTCGCATCGAAAATCGGCTCGGGGCACGCATGTCTCTGCAGCTCGCACGGAGCTATACAGCGGACCGTCTCCGCCGTAGTGCAGACGATCAAGCCGTCTCTTTTTTTTGCGTCTCCATGCCAGGGGTTCCGTCTCGGCGTCTCCTTGTCATTGTGTCAACTGAACTCACGACTGAACCGGTGAATACGCTCGCACCTCCAAATTTGCTCGTACGGGTTTAGACGCGATCGGTGGCCACCGAGAAAATGGGTTTTCTTCGCACCCTGGCACCAACTGTTGACCCAGCCCGAATGAATCTTGAGCTGAAGGGCTTCGAGACTGCATCCCTGTCGACTCAGGCTTGCGTGAGGGATAGACATGCAGGCATGATGGATTGTATTTATCCTTTGTGAGAAGAAGAGAGCTTAGTGTGAACGTACACGAGATCATTTGGGAGTCCTCATGGGGAGCACAGAAACCGCTTTGGTGTCACGGTGAGTGGACCTCCAGAGAGCAGATTGAATTGACCATGGCTGCGGCTGCAGCAGCATTCGCGGGAGGGAGGAGCGCGCGACTGCACATTGCACCAGCAGCCACTGCCGCCGCTGTGCACAGATCCTTCCGATTCGACAGGGTGCACGACTGGGTGGGTGAGTCTCCCGACAGTCTGATTGAACTGGACCAAATGGCCATGACGTCAATGAAGACCTTGAGAGTCCCCGCGGAAGTCAAGAGAAAGATGTATGTTCTTCTGAAGGAATTTGGTCACAAAAAAGGTGTAGAGGCAATGGGAAGGTTTGTCGCGAGACGGCAAGTAAGCCGCACAAGTTCGGAACTTCCACGAGTGTTGCCTTCCCGTTTGTTACCAACCAGCGAAGAGGGGGAGTCGACAGTACAGAAACTGTTGCGCTCCAAAACGTTCAAAGATCTCCAGCCGTTCATAGATGCTCAGAAGGAAGAGAGCCTGCCCCCCGATTCGGAAATTCTGCGACTGGCCCTCGCTCAAATGGACGACAGCCAGCACAAACTTTATAGACCTGCATACTCACCTGAGGCAGCTGTAGCGCACGTTTTGCACAGGTCGGTTGATTTCAGTTGGTCTCTTTTCAGCCTGTAGAGATACCATTCATGCGGTTTTCTGTCTTTTCTTCGCGTCCTTTAGCCACAAAGTCTCTGTTCTCCCACGATGAAAATGCAGTGCACGCACCGTGTTGGTTGCCACGCTCCGCCTCTTGTTTCTTCTTCATCCACGTGGCTTACTTCATGCGTGCGTCACTGTGCCTTCAGGTTCACGGACGTCTGGGCCTCCATGTTTCGCATTCTCTTCGAAGTCGCGAAGAGACTTCCTGACTACAGACCGCGCACTCTCATGGAGTTCGGAGCAGGTACGCCCCGCATAAGAAAATGAAAACAACATTACAATGTTGCACGCAAATGAAGTTGGTTACTGGCTTGCGCTTCCCCCCCCCCACTTACCCCACCCCTTCTCTCTCTTTCACATATCCTCTCATGCAAGTATGTGAGGGCGCGCGCGCGCACATTCACACACGCACTCACACACATGCATGTGGATACCATCGGGGACACGTGGGTGGATGGAGAACGGGTCACCAACCGAAAAGAAAAACCGTGCTTGCATGCACACATCCAACGCAAGACATTTTCCCAACGGTCAAAGCTGTGCAGGCGCTGCCCCAGGAACATTGGCTGCCCACCAGGTGTGGGAGGGGGGATTCTCTGACGCCCTGTGCGTGGAACCATCACAACACCTCCAGGCTGTGGGAAAGTTTATGGCATCTGATATGCCGGCAGTCCGGTGGGAAGAATTATTTTTCTTTTTTTGTGTGTGTGTGTGCTTGCTGTCCCCGCTTTTTTTTTTCTTTCTTTCTTTCTTTCTTTCTTTCTTTCTTTCTTTCTTTCTTTCTTTATTTATTTATTTATTTATTTATTTCCTTCCTTCCTTCCTTTTTTCCTTCCCTTCATTGCTGGTTTTGTTTTGTCTGCCTCCTGTTTCTTTCATTTTTGTTTTTCCTGAGTGATTTTCTACCGCGTCCTCCAATCGACACCTCTGCTTTGCTCCTGTTTCGTTGAGTGTTTCTCCTTGAGTTCCGTCTCCCTTTCTGTAGCCTGTGAAGGAAATCGTGTTACTCTCTTTGGACTGTTTCTTGCCTTTACACTGCAACTCCCAGCAAGCGTGCGACTCTCCTTACTTCTTTGTCCCCAAACTTCATCTTTTCGATGCGTCTTCTTTTCAGTCCGCCAAAAGGTCGCTTGCCCTTTCAGTCAGTAGAGTTTTCGTCCTTTCCCACACTTTTGTGCTTTCCAACTCATTCGTTCAGCTGGCAGGCAGGGGTGTTCGAGGTGACCTCGCACTTTGATCTGGTCATTGCATCGCACTCTCTCATGGCGATCAAGGGACAGGTCTGAAATGAGAGAGAAGTGAAGCTGTCGAGCTTCTTGTATTTCTTCTGTATGTGCATTCTGTATGTCTGTCTTTCTTTCTTTTCTCCCTCTGTCTCGTGTCTCTCCTCTTTCATTCTTGACTACCTGTTCTCTATGAAAGTCCGAGACCAGCAAAGAAAGAGACTATGTATTCGCTCGTTGTAGCGTGCCCCCTTTCCCGTCTGTGTCTCTGTTGAAAGTTTTGTTCGGTCCTGCCTTTTACGCAGACCTCATTTTGTGTGTCTCAGCACGCAGATGTGTGCTGCTTTTTGTTTTTTGCTGTACTTGTGCAGGAAAGCAGAGACTTCCTGATCAAAAACCTCTGGAATCGTGTGAAACCGGGGGGCATTCTGGTCGGTCCTCCGAGTTGTGTTGGTGGAATTTACATGGGCCGTCCCGTTGCCTCCTCCCGGGGGTATCTGGTTTGCATCGCTCGACTGTCGGCCGGTGCTTTACGATGACATTTTTTTTTTCTCTGTCTATGCAACCAGGATCTGTCCATCTGGTGTCAAAAAAAGAGAAGAAACAGATATAGAAAGAGAAAAGACGCGATACAGACTGTCTGTCTCCCTTGAGTGCATGCAGGTAGTAGTTGAGAAGGGCACGCCTACGGGGTTTCGTTTCATCCACTCCATCCGAGAGGTGTTCATAGGGGGTCTCGAGAAGGAGCACTTCCATTTTGTTGCACCTGTGCGTTCTCTGTCTCTGTCGCCTAGCTTCTTCTTTGCATAAGTGGATAGACCGACAGTTAGAAGGAGGGAGAGAGGAAGGGAGGAAACATGGGAGGGAAGAGGCAGTCCCAAAGCAGCAAAATTGGTCACAGGTTCCATGCAGGCTTTCGTTCTCATCTGTGCACGCTCTCTCTGCATTTAAAGGCGGCCCTTGCTTGTCTCTCTCTGTCCTTTAAATTTGTGTCTCTGCATGGCCACAGCTTTTCTACCGCCCAATTTCCTTTTAGCTCAACACGAATTGAACGCTGTCCACGCCCAGATGCATTCCATTTCACTAACACCTTCTCTCTCTCTCTGATGGGCGCAGTGTCCCCACGAAGGCTTGTGTCCCATCTCCGTGACGGGTCGGGATTGGTCAGTTGGCACGCGGGGCACTTGAACAGCGTGAGAGGGAAAGAGGGAAAGGAGCGGGAACGGCAGAGAGCTGTACAAACGGTGCAGGATGAAGATCGACGAGTGAGTGGAACAAATGAGGGCAGCTGAACGATATCGTTGGCTCTGACGGGCTTTTGTAGAGACCCTGCGTGTTTTCTGCTGACTTTGTGCTTTCTCCTCTTCGTTGCAACCAAGTGGTCTCTGTTTCTCACTCAGCTTTCTTCCTCTGTTTGCCCCCCCCTGAATGGACCTTTTCGAGTGGACTGCTCATCTGTCTGTCTGTCTGTCTGTCTGTCTGTCTGTCTGTGTGACTGACTGACTGACTGACTGACTGACTGACTGACTGACTGACTGACTGTCTGACTGACTGACTGACTGACTGACTGACTGTCTGTCTGTCTGACTGACTGACTGTCTGTCTGTCTGTCTGTCTGTCTGTCTGTCTCTCTATCTGTCTGTCTGTCTTTGTGTCTGTCTGTCTGTCATCTGTCTGTCTTTCTGTCTGTCTGTCTATCTGTCTGTCTGTCTTTGTGTCTGTCTGTCTGTCTGCCTGTCTGTCTGTCTGTCTGTCTATCTGTCTGTCTGTCTGTCTGTCATCTGTCTGTCTTTCTGTCTGTCTGTCTATCTGTCTATCTGTCTGTCTTTGTGTCTGTCTGTCTGTCTGTCTGCCTGTCTTGTGTCTGTCTGTTTGTCTTGGTGTCTGCGTAGGTGTCACTTCAAACAGAAGCTGCACCATGCTGAGAGGGCTATCTACAACAGACACAAAGGGCGGAACACGACAGAGGAGACGTTTTCGTTCTTGGCCATCAGGAAGGGACCGGGACCGCGGTCAGGAAGGGAGGAAGGAAGGAAGGAAAAGTAAAATGGGTGGGGGGGGGTTCACATGAGCAGAAAAGCATTCCTCGCTTCATCAAAGCGTCTCATTTGGGGCTGAGGGGAAGGTGTGTTTAAGAATATTGTCTGTTCGAGAAGGGACGACAGAAAGAAATCGAGTTTTCATGGACCCGTGCTTTCATATGTGTGTCCGCCGAGAGCCTCATGCTTGTCCTTTTTCTTCTTTCTTTGTGTGGTTACATGTTGATGCACGCAGGCTGTTGTTCGACAGTGCCGATGAAGCTCCGTCCCCAGCTTTGAAAAGCTTCTTCTGGCCTCGGGTGGTCTTGGTCAGTCTGTGGCTGCGTGTGTGTGCGTGCGCGCGCGCGCGCGCGTGTGTGTGTGTGTGTGTGTGTGCGTTTTTGGATGTAAGGAGTGAGGCAAGTGTGCAGCAGGCAAGTGAGGGAGAGGGAAGACGATCCAGAGAGAGAGAGAGAAGGCAGTGTCAGGGACAGGACAGGATTGAACGAGAGGTACGGAATTGCTCTCTCTCTTTTTTGTTGTTTCCTTTCCCCGTCTGAGCCCTCATCCATCCATGCCATCATTTCTCTCGCCTTCCCGTCTCTCCATCCGTGTGTATCTGTCTGTCTCTTTCGATACCCTCCTCTTCCGCATGCGATGAAGGAGGGATTCGCATACAAAATCGCTGTCTTTCCGTTTCTTGGGAACATTCTCCAAACTCATGGATTGTGGTCTAGCTTCAAAGCTCTCTTGAACGCCTCCGACCTTATGCTCCTCATCCTTTTTGAAGTGCATGACGAATCTAGTCCCTTTCTTTCCTGATCCTTCTCTTGCTTTGCCTCTCGATCGTCGTTTCTTCTTGAAAGATTTTGGCTCTCCCAAAGGACCTCGCTGACATGAATGCGCATACTTTGAAAACCCAGAAGGGGCCATGCATGGGTCGGGACTGCGCAAGGAAGGAAGGAAGGAACAGCAGGAAAGTTCTTGATTGATTGAATGAATGATTGAGTGACACATCATGCAGCCGGTCATGAAAAGGGGCAAGCACGTGGTGATAGACGTCTGCAGCGCCCCCCAACTCTTCCAGCGAATTGTCCGTCCGTCCGTCAGTCAGTCAGTCAGTAATGCCATCGAGGGAAAAGAAGAGAGACACTCAAAAAGATGGGTCGGAGATCGAAACCATCAATACAGAGAGAGGCGTCGCTGACGAGAGAGAATCAGTGCGGTGCAGCAGAGAAACAGCTGGGGAGAAGGAAATGGAAGAGCAGGGAAGGAAACAACAGGGCCTTGATTGATTGTTTGGAGGGTCGGCCACTCTTGCTGTGCTCTCTGTAGCTCTTTTCCCCCGTTGGTCCCCTCCTCTGTGGCATCAGTCGGTTCGCAGATCCAAGTGATATTTTTTTGTTTCCCTTTTTCCTTGAAGTATCACCGAGCTTGCTTGCCAGTGCCTCACTACTGTCCGTCACTGCAAATATTAAAAAAAACCGATTTGCTGCCTCATCTTGCTTGTCAGTCTCTCGTCTTCATGCTGATCTATCTGAGCTGGGCTGTGTTCTGAGGGAAACAAAAGTCTTCATTCATTCTCCATGTGATGCTGCATGAGTGAATGCAGACGGTCTCGAAGAGCAAACCCCATTCCTCAGGATACAAGTCAGTCATCAAGTCTGGGTGCTCCAGTCCGTCTGCCTGCCTGAATCATTGCATGTTCTTTTCCCTTGCTGACGTGTCTGTCTCTTTGTCTCTCTTCGTTCTCCAAGCTTTGGATTGCCTTTTCTTCTCGTACAGCATTTCTGAAACTGCACGAGAAAAACAGGATGAATGAGCAAAGAACGCAGAGAGGCTGTGTATGACTTTTGCAGTGCTGGTAAAACAGAGTCGAGATCAGTCCGACCGAACAACAGGACTGATTGATACCTTGCAGGGCGGAGAATCCGCTCTGTATGTGGCAGAGGTCCTCAAGTCTCTCTGCCCCCCGCATTGTTACTGGTTTTAGAGCTGAGCCGTGCGATTCTCTAATTGTCCCTCCTTCAATGCTGTAACCTTCACGAGGTCTCTCCTCGATGTAACCATCCAAATGTGTGCATGCAGGTTTGCCCGCCGTACACTCTGGGGGGATCTCTGGAGGTTTCCCAAGAGGGTCATCAGACCGGAGGCGAGAGCGTACACCCCCAAGGACACACAGCAGCACCTTGAGCGCCTTGCTAGGAGGGCGTATCGGGCCCTGAAGGGTGGAAGAGTCGAAGCCGGTCTTACAGTCAAGGAAGAGCAGAACGCTCTGAACTCCCAAGACGCGTACTATGCGAGTTAGAGGCTTTGTGTGTGTGTGTGTGTGTGTGTGTGTGAGAGAGAGAGAGAGAGAGAGAGTGTGTGTGTAGGCGGTATCAGATTACTGCAAAAATGCACCCCGCGCATCTAGCCCCGCATAAAGGTGCAACATACATCTGAATTTGATAATACAACTTTGAAGGTTATATTTGCTAGTATATATACGTTACTTCTTTGAAACGTAAAATCATACGACTATGTATAGTAGTCGTTGCAACAGTTGATAAAACAATTAATTAATATTAAACTTTGAAGGCAAATTAAGTAATTGAATTTAATTTGAATTAACTTTGAAATCATATATTTCAATCACTAGTTCAATCAATCCCAGAATCAATAAAAAAAATGATTCATAGCATGACTTTATATAAGAGTGTATATAAAGCTTTGCTACCAGTTTAGGATTTGGCATTGCTGCATGAATCCTAGCATGAATTTAGGATCGATTTAACCTAAAATCATCATGCATTATCATCATGATCGATAACATCATCATACATGAACTTATCACATCTTTATTAAGATTAAAACTAGGATAATTAAAGAAATTTGAATGAATGAATTTAAGTTAAAAGCTAAAAAGTTTTTAAATTTAAATTTATAATAGTAATATTGAATAGATTACTATAATACTAGTAGGATACTATAGATAGGATATGATAGGAAACAATGACATTTTATGCTAGCTAGTGCAATTTTTTTTTTGTATATAATCCTTTAAATTTAATAAATTATATGTACTGATCTGGAAGGTGGTCTAAATAAGTGACTGGCAGACTGCTGAATTATACTGATGAACTTACCAGTGATATAATATTTATAAACACAAGTGTCCTTGTCCGTTCAAGAGTTGCAGTTCTAGCCCAACTTGTAGGTTCAGCCTTACCGTTCAAGGCCTGACTTGGCAATCTCTTTGCAACAATCTGTCCGATCGAGGCGCTGCTTTCTTCTTCAAAATGTCAGGGATTATTGCAATTGCAGACTGCATGGAAACCATGCAGAGTGAATATACTTTCAAGCGTCTGTTGGTGGTGGGCGACTCTCTCCATCCATGGGGCAAGAACCCTTCCTCTTTCCTGTCCTGGGTCTGTGAGATCTCTCTCAAGCTCCAGAGCCTCGCGGTCAGCCTGACGACTTCGAGTGGCGGCCCCCTGCTGCATTCGATTCCATGCTTCTCGGCGTTCGTCAGTGGGAAAGGGGGCGGGGGGCCAGTCAACACTGAGCGAGGGGGGCGGACCTTGGGGACTGCTGGGTTGGCCTTTCGGATTTGCAGAAGGAGTGACGGGACGGAACACTCTGTGGATCGATAGGGGGGTTGCCGACCGCATCAATCGGCTCCCACCACCTCCCTTTGTTCGTAATCTTGTTCCCTCCCCCTCTTTCTCCTTCCCAGTCTGTGCCCTCTCTTTTGGAAGTTTACAGAACCCAAACTCTTCCAAGGCCTCTGCAAGTGCTTCCCCTGCAGCTGCTGTATCAGGAGCGTTCGAAGACCCCCGACCCCTCCGCCCCCCCTCCATTTGATCTTCACCGCCTACTGGGGGAACGAGGTGATAGGGCAGAAGCAGCTCTATGCCGTTGGGAGAAGTCTCGATCCGTGCTGCTGTTTTGGGCTTTTTCTTGTAGACATCTGCCCCTACACCGTCAGACTTCCCCCCTGCCCCCTCGGCCCTTTCAACTCCGTCCGCTCCCGACTGGGCTTCTGCCTGTTGGCCTCTGAAGTTGGACTGACTGAATGGATAGAAACTGGGGTCAAGGTACTCGTCTTCAACCCTCAGGCCTCCGCATTGTGCGGACCTAGGTCGGCGTGCGTGGCTGCTGTAGAGCCGCCTCTGTTTGACAAGTCTGGAATGGGGGGGACCAAAAGAGACGGCCTGGTGCCGCGCAACACCAAAGTCTGCGTATGTCTCGTAGGAACCGTGCCATGGTAACCCGGCATCCAGTGGAGGGGGGGGGGCACGGAGGAATGCACCGGCATTGGTCTCCAGTTGAACTGCACCCCCAGTCGCTTGGCGGATTGTTGGTCTTAGTGAGGGGAAGTCATGCGTCGCCCAGTTTCCTAAAGTTCGGCCTGTGCATGTCCGTGGAAGGCGCTTTGGGGAGAAAGAGACAGTGGTCTTTGAAGGGGATGCCGAGGTCCGATCTAAGTGAGGAGATGCGGTACGAGGCCTCTGTCTGTCGTTTGGTGGACTCAAACTCGATCCACCAGTCCTGCCCCCCCGTGTCCCCCCTACAGCAGATGTGAGTCTTTGGGTGTTCGGACTGTTCTGCTGACGTGTGGGAAGCGGCTGGGTCGTGAACGGACGTAGCATGGCCTCACTTTGCCTTCGGACAGCCACACTACGAGCTGCAGCTGCCTGCGTTCCTCCCTGCTCGCCTGACGGGTTGAGCTGAAACTCTCTGTCAACCACCCCCCTTAAATTCTCTGCAGCTGTGAGCACAGCAGTCAGGCTGACCCCTGTTGTGGCTGCACATCTGAGGTATGTCTCCACGAGGGTGCCTGTCGGGGTCTTGTGAGAGATCAGGGAAGAGGCAGAGGGGGGCTGCTGGGATTCTGCCGAACTTCCGGAATCACCCCCACCTGCTGCTGATGTTTCTGTGTTGCCACTGCGAATCTCCACTCCGACAGCTTCAGGGCTGCTGTTGGCGTTGACAGGCAGAGAGTCCGAAGCACTCTCCTTCCTGTCGCCTCCCGTCTTCTTGGCTGCAGAAAGAAAGTCAAACAAGAGGAAGACGATGAATCCCAATTCTCCTTTTTTCTGGGTAGTCACCCAACTAGCAGGTTTTTTGCACAGGCACCATAGCGTGCAGGCGCCCACCTGCACCCACACATCCCTCCCCCCACCTTTCCCCCCCCCACACACACACCCTTACTGACTTACTGAGTGACTGACTGACTGACTGAGTAACTGACTGACTGACTCATCGACAGACTGACACACAGATGAAGAGAAAGAGAGAGACAGAGACAGAGACAGAGACAGAGAAAGACACACACACACAGACACACACACACACACACAGAGAGAGAGAGAGAGAGAGAGAGAGAGAGAGATGCTAATGAAGACACGCACCCATTCCTGTTCTCACCTGCTGTGTATTTCTTGGCATTGAAGGACTCCAACTCTGAGTCCATTCGAGCGATTGCCTCTGCCTGCTGCTCTGGAGTTCTGTCCGTGACCTTGTCTCCCCCTATCTCTCTCATCAAATACTTTAGTATAGTCTCCCCTGCTGCTGCACCTGTCCCACCCTTCCCCCCACTCGTCTGAGTCCCTCCCCACGTCTCCCTCTCCCCCCCTCCTCCTGCCGGAGTCCCTGCGACGAGGAGGTGCGAGAGGGTCTCCACGAGGACGGGATTCGTTCTGTGAGGGATCAGACCCTCAGAGGTCTCTTCCGAGAGGCACTGAAGATATCTGCACATACGCACACATACACACACACACACACACACACACACACGAATGCAGGCCCACACACCTTTTCCCATGACATTCTCTCTTGAGAATGCCAGAAGATCTTGATAATGATCAGTATCATGAAAGGCCAATGAGGGCAAAAGCAAGCCGGGGAGCCATGGTGAGTCTGGAATATACAGTGCACAGCGCAAAGACGGTCTACCTGTCTGACTTGCATTTTGACTGACTGTGTGCATGCCTTTCTTCTTGTACACATCTAGGATACCAGCCAGCTAGCCGACTCGCCTGGTCTCTCATACACACTAACTAACAGTGTATGACTGACTTTGAGATGAGGCAAGCGTTTGATTCTGCCTTCAGTTTTTCCCTGTCCCCTGCCTTCTTCAGCATCGTCGTCAACACAGAATCCTCCGCTGCTTGTGCCACCCCCGCAGTCTTCCTCAAGAACAGAGCACGATCCTCGAAGTCTGCCACTGTGGTCTGGAGCTTTTTCTTCTTCTCCAGCTGTGGATTTCTCTTCACAGAACCCTGTACCTTGTCCTTGAAAAGAAAGTTAAACTTCTTATTGGATGCATCCACCGCATCTTTGTCCTCGTCCTTGCCCGTCTCGGCGGCGCCAGTCAGAAAGTTAGATACCCTGGCGTGGGGAAAGGGTTTCACTGCATAAACTTGACCACCCTGCCTGACGGCATACCGCACGTCGGCAATCGTCCAATCCTGCTTCTCAGGGTCATAAACTTTCTGCAGGTGTTTGCGCCGAGACTCAGTCTCCGGACTGGGCCAGTAGCGTTCCCCCTCATTCTGACGCTTTACGTGTGTGAACGACGAGCCTTCTCCCCTGAGCACGGTGTCAGTCGGGCGGGTGAGGTAGTGCTCGAGCCACATTCTGAATCAGAAGGAAGTGACGGCCCGAGTTTGCTTGCAGGCGACAAAAAGCGAAAGGGGGTGCAACAGAGCGACAACTTTCAGGAGCGGATTAATTCTCTTGGGTCCATGCATGCATGCCGGATCGAGGGCTGAATTTCTGAAGATCAGAGGGACGGTGAACTTTCTCAATTGAGGAGACGAGAAAGGTAGCTAACCGAGGCGAGAGACCGCATCTTTCACTGTCATTCCTGGACCTAGCTGACGTGTTTAGAGTTAACTGCATCATGATCGCGACATATTAATTCGATCATGCATTCTCTGTATTGAATCATGCAATTATTAATTAACAAGTTGCAAATTAAAATGACATATATACATACATGCCGTATCGGTATGCAATGCGCTATTTTGTGCCTTGTGTGTGCGAGAACCTGCGTCCTTGGCCGGCTCCAAGGGCTGGCCCGACAGCTGGCCCGCGGCGGCAGGTCGACCCGACAGCAGGCCCGACATGCCACCCGCGGTGCACATGCAAAGAATCCATCTGCATGCATGGGCCATACACTATATAGCTAGCCCCCCAAGCTCCCCCTGGCCCAGCCATGCCCGAGTGGTCAGCTTAGTATACCACAGTTGCAGTCGGTACGTCTGAAGATTTTTAGGTGTAATTAGTGAATTACATTGAGTAAAATGTTTTGAATGATTTTGTTTTTTAAAAAAATGTGTGTTTATGTATCCTTTATGTTTCTATAGTTACGTAACTTACGTTCTGATCAAATTTCAAGGAAAAATCAGTCAAATTTTTGTTTCAACAATATTTGATGAAATGTCTCTTTAAAATCAAGTATCGTCGGATGTTGATTATACTTTCAAACCAAAATAATAATTTTAAAAAAATCATTAAGTCTGTTGATACATCAGTAAACTTCTTTCAATCTTTTTGAATCAACATTTAAAAAAACATTCAATGATTAAAACATAAAGTCTATTTTAAGAAGTGGTTAATCGGTCATCGCAATGCGAACGCGCTTGGTTAGTATTCTTTCAATGGAAGGCCTGCAGGGCACGCCGTCCTTCTCAGATGAAGATGGAGGTCCTCCAAGGCGTGTTGAAAAGGGACGGTACCACTAAGGACCTTGAGAAGGTTCCGGGCCCGCAAATTTTCGAGAAGGGCAGGAGTGTGCTCTTCAAAGTCCCTCAAGGCTTCTTCTGCAACAAGGGAGGGACGACAATGACTCAGGGGCTTATAAAAAAAACGTAAAGACTGCCTTTTTCACAGAAAAAAAAGTTGAAAGTTCTCATGTTTTTTTTGGCTTATTTCCGCTAAGCACAATAAAGTATTTAAAAAAAAGAAAAACTGCGGAATGTGCCCTGGATCAGGCAGCTGTTGGCTTTATCCTTCATGATATACATGCAGGTCTTTTCTGCTTCTTTGAAAACCCCTGTCAGTCTGTCCATTTCAGAAGAATCCTCCGAATTGATGCAGAGCAGAACTCAATCAGCCGATGGGCGAATTCAGTCAAGCCTCAATTGAATGCGCTCGGGAAGGGAACCATCCTACGACACGGACGAAGAGAGTCCTGTCTGATGTGATCTTCCATTCTTTTCGTTTCTCTTTCCATTATTCGTGTTGAGAAATGTTTTTCGTCACTCGGTTGCCATGAATCGACCTGCCTGTCCGCACACTCACTCACTCACTCATTCAGTCGTTCCTTCCTTCCTTCCTTCCTTCCTTCCTTCCTTCGTTCGTTACCTCCTTCCTTCCTGCTTTCCTTCTTTCCTTCATTCCTTCATTTGTTCATTTCACAGTCCATTCATATAGTCACTTCTGCATGAAGGTGTTCATATATTCACGGCCCCACCTTCGCCCATCTTGTCAAACTCAACAATTAACCCCACCGGCCCACCCACCGACCAACTCACCTGCATGTCTCCTCGCAACATCGGGGTCTCTCCCGCTCTCTGCAGCCTTCACAAGCAGTCTGCTCAACAAGAGACCCCTGGGGACGCGGAGGAAGAGAGCGCAGTGTGGAAGCCCAAATCTCTGTTCAAACATCATCAGCTGCAAGACAGGAAAGAAAAACACACAAGTAATCCACGTAGCAAAGTTCAGATGGCCTGGCAACCACTACTTCATCAGAGCAGTGGAATCAATCAGCAAGCGCTCAGGGGGCTTTGGACCATACCAGTCTTTGGACTTGTGTATCGCCAGCATAGATCCGAATGAATAAGGTTTCTCTCCACGGAAGAAGCGGCCAAGTCCAGCACAGAGCTCTTCATCAGCAGGAATTGAGCAGGATTGAAAAAAACAAGCAGTCAAGCAGGATTGAGCAATCCGACACAGCGTATGTGTGTGCGAGAGGGAGAAACGGAGAGAAAGCGAGAGAGACATGCCGTGGCAGAGTTCGACAAAGCCAATCACCCTCATGACAATGCGACAAAAAGAAGCGCTGGCTGAATGTGTGTGGCCTCCCTATCAAGACTCTTCATTGTTTTCCTACAATAGGCCCTCCGAAGCTGCCGATCCTGCCCCCCAAAGCCCCAGGGACACATGTATGCACCCTGCCTGCCTGCCTGCCTGCCTGCCGGGAAGAGGACACAATGAACAGACCTGCTCCAGATCCCGAGGAAAACCCTCGAGGAGAATGAGCCCTGTAGGGCATGCGACGCCCTCCAGCTGTCCCATTTTCCTCAGCTCTGTCTCGAGAAGGTGGCGCACCGCGTTCGTCTCCGCCTGCCTCCGTCTGTATAGAGACTCCGCGAAACGCTGGTGGTAGGGAGACTTCTTCTCGACTGCCCTTCGGATCGCTGCATAAAGTGGGCGAACGGGTGGTCTGAGAGAGCATGTGAAAGAGCAATTTCACAAAGATGGAGTGAGAGAAGGAGGAGTAACGAAAAAAGGCTAAGCTCTGGACTTTTGGTCTGTTGGTCATTTCATGGCAAGCGAAGAAAGAAAGACAGAAAGAAAGAAAGAAAGAAAGAAAGGACGGACGGACGGACGGACGGACGGAAGGAAGGAAGGAAGGAAGAGGGAAAGAGACAGAGATGGAGACAGAGGCAAAGGCAATGTGAGAAAAAAAGATAGGAAGAAAGAAAGAAAAAAAAAAAAGAGAGAGAGAGAGAAAGAAAGAGACACACCAAGGAGCAAGCACGCAAGCAAACAAGCAAATAATAAAGAAAAACAAAGTGAGAAAAGAAGAGCAAAGGCATCGAGGAAGGAGAAGGGACGAATCAAGCAAGGAGTGCGAAGAGGCATGGAAGGAGGAAGGAAAGGAGGAAGACAAGAAGAAACTAAGAAAAGCGGAGTCAGAATAGGGGCCAGAGAACAATGCAGGTGTGTATACATCCAAGAGGGAAAGCAAGAAGCGGAAGCACAAAGATGAGCAAAGACAAATAGGGACAGAGAAGAAGAAACTCAGCCCACCGTCTCCCATCGAAAGGACGCATACGGAATGCGCAGCACCAGTACTCCTGCAAAACCAAGGATGAGGAGATTAAGACGCAACGATTCAATTTTATGAATGTCCACCCAGCACCAAGCTGTCGCGCCGGAAATTCTTCATCTCAATAAGTCATTTTTCAATGCAAAAGCTTGCTTGCTTTGTTTCAAACGGCCCGCCGAAGCACATGCACACACACACACACACACACACACACACACACACACTGACCCGGAAGCAACTGCAGCTGCAAGGTCTCTTCTGCCGCTTCCAGGAGCCCCGATTAGAAAAATCACGCGAAGACTCTTTCTGAGACCCGAGAAGGACCGGGGAGGGGAGTCTGGGTCGAGCATTCTTGTGCACAAAGGAGAAGCAAACGGCGCAGCAAAAGGAGAGTTCCGACGGAATTTCTGTCCTCCCGGTGCATGCATCTGGACAGGTGAGTCAGGACACTGAAGCGCTGCGGCTACTTGGCTGCCCTCCCTGTGCCACCTCCCCACGGCCTGTCTTTGCAGCTGCTGTTGACGGGAACTTAGGCTCAGTGCCGAGGGTGCATTCTTCTTTGCTTGCACCTCTTGATCTTGTGGGCCCCCCCGGGCTGTCCAGAGGCCTCCTTGATCCACATACCCCTCTTTCTGACTGTGGACATCAGACCACCCCCTCGGAGTGAAATGGGGTGCGTTGACAGGAGCTTCAGGCTGCTGAGAGATCTGGGAAGCATGTGCGGACGGATTTGCGAGCGCTGACCGTGGGTAGTTTTCATCCTGCAATGATACAGTTACAGGGGCCACAAATGGTTGTGGTGGGGGTACGGAGGCTCGCAAAGTGTTGCTGTTCATATCACCTGAACCGGGCTGCCCTGGGGATTGAAAGGCTGGCAGCGGAGACGGATGGTGTTCACGTAGATCTTCGGTCGCTGTGTGGGTGAAGTAGGAAGGAGAAGCAAGTGGAACTGTTCCTCGAAGGCTATGTCCATTGGGAGAGGGGGGGCGAGATGGGGGTGCTCCGAAGGAGACAAAGAGAAGATCTCTTCTTCCTTCTGCTATGAGCCGAGAGGCCTCAGATGAAGGAGTCACTTTGTTCGGGGGGAGAGGAGGGGACGATGTCCGTCCGCGACGGAATGGCGTGACGGAACGCGAGCGCGGTGGGCTCGCGGGGAGGGTGGAAAAGTCTTTGAAATTGAATTTGGAT
Organism: Chromera velia; assembly: GCA_018398765.1. Taxonomy (NCBI): domain Eukaryota; family Chromeraceae; genus Chromera; species Chromera velia. Next base: position 34,388 of record JAHBMJ010001594.1, read on the forward strand.
TTGTTTCTTTCGGGAGAGGACCCTTTGGGAATTCTTCGAATTTGATTTCCCTCGACAATTTCGTTGGTGCGAAAGGAGGGGACGGGAGTAGCTGGCAGCTGTTTCTGCGCAGATTGGGGCTCTGCACTCCCAGGGGGTGGGCGGGGTTCTTCATATGTGAAGGGATTGTCAGAAAATCTCTTCACACTCTGCTCAGCTCGGCCCTGGCCCTGTGTCTGGCCCCTTGTTGGGTGGTACAGAATGTGATCGTCTGTCGTCTGCGGGTGTGCGCACATCTGCACACCATCAGGCTCCCTCAAGTCACCCCCTCCCATGACTCGCGCATGGGTAGAGTGATCAAATCTGTCGTGGACCTTTCCGTGATGGTCTACCACATACCGTTTTCCACCTTCCCCCTGCTTGGGCACGGCTTCAACGCTCTGCGGAGAGCTTGGAGGCAAAGGGCGAGAAACTGGGGGGGGACAGATGGAGCTGTGCAACGGAGGCGGGAGGGGGCCATTGGGGGGCACTGATGGGTGAGAATGAGGAAGGGAAGCTTCAGTCTTGTTAGGGGAGAACTGCTGAGGAGGGCTGCCACCGTATGTAGATGCGTACAGATCCCCTTGTTGCCGGGGCCCCTCCCTGGCACCTTGTTCCAGGACTATCGGGGCATCGTCAAAAGGACTGCCTCCCCAGCACGCCCTCTGTGCGGTCTTTGAGACCTGATCACTGGGACCTGAAGTTTTCAGGGCGGGGGGCGCGGCAGAGGGAGACGGGGAGAGTGTTCCAAAAGCCACTGTATCGTTCTGGGTTTCCGGGTGTCTGTTTGTCCTGCCCTGGGCGTACGAGAAGGCGTTCTGTACATCTGCCGTCGGTCTTGGGGTAACTCTACTTGGATAAACATTACGGGGTGGGCTGTGATAGTTTTTGGTGGATAAATTTGCGTCCCCCCATTCTACTGCGAACGGACAGCTCCGGATGGGGGAGAAGGAATCTGCACCCTCTGTCCCTCCTTGCTCGATTCCTCCACCGGGCGTTGGAGTTCTCCTCTTCCTGCTGGTGTACTGTCGGTGCTCGTGAGAGAAACCAGAGGCAAGGCCAGCTGAGCCTGTGGACAAAGAGGCAAAACCAGATTCAAAGACGAAGTTAAACTGAGACAACATGCAAGCTTCTAGAGCTACCTTTATATTAATATATACATACACAGGGAGAAGAACGGAAAACAGCGAGATGAGAAAGCCATGCTCGGCAAAACACCGCGGGTACTGCTGAGCAATGGGCGCTTTGGGCATTTATTTTTTCCGGTTTCTCACTGTAACATCCAGAGGTTCTTCCTAGAACTGCAGTCGTCCATTCTGCATTCATGCAGGAACGCATATATACATGCGAACAAAAGAAACTCACAATCGAGAAGGAGCAAATGGGCAGACCTTGGTATTCGGACTGGTCCACCCGACGACGTGTTGGTGTCTGCCGCTGGCGCATCACTGACTCAGCAGAGTCAGGCACTGCGTTGCGGGCAAGTGGACTATATCCATACGGTGGTGTGTTGTTTGCCGGGTCAAATTTGTACTTAAATGCTAAAGGTGAAATATGCTTCCGGCTCTCAAGTGTTTGTGATCTGGTGGGACTGTTTCCTGCTGCCCGCATTTGTGTGGCTGCACAAGTCTGCCTAATCTCAAGAGCCCAGGGATCGTGGTAAGTTGGAGAGGGACTCAAGTCGCTCTTTCCCCTCCCCAGCAAAACAACAGAAGACGATTCCTGCTTCATCATCGATTACGTCTCGAAAAAGTTCTTGCCGGCAGACGTCTAAACAACGTTTGTGGACTGATGCAGCACGATCGTACTCTGTTACTTTTGCACATGTGCCTGTGCCCCTACTATGATAATCCAGCACTTTGAAGCAATGATCGAATGTTTCAAACTCGATCGAGATCATACATCGATATATATAATTATATGGAAAAAAAGGCCGGTGCATGCAAACATGCTCACTCGATCATGCAAGCCGAATTTTAAATTGAGAGAAAGATCGCGCGCAGAATGCGCGCGCGAGAATTGCGCGCACGCACTTTTCGGTAGTTGTCACACTGTTAATACACTGTCGGACCCACTGTACATCTCTTTAATTTTTTTTTCTCTCTCTTTAATTGTGTAGTATCTCTCGGGTCCTGTATCTGGCCGGTATACGTCCTATCTACTATCTAGCTAGGCATAGGATCTTTTTTTTTCTTTTTAAAAAACAGTTTTTCTATCTTAGCTTGCATCGCGCTTACATGTATTCTATAGATTTCGGTGGATTTTACCAAACCCATTTCACTCTTCTTTTCCTTGATTTTTTTCCCGCATGCACTCATTACTGTATGTTAGCGTAGTCAATCAATCTCATCTATCTTTAGGTATTAAAAGAAATGGTATTCTTTTTTTTTCTCTCTTTTTTTCTTTCTTTCTTTTTTTCCCCTTTTGTTTCTTTCTTTCTTTCTTTTATTTTCTTTCTTTCTTTCTTTCTTTTTTTCTTTTTTTTTTTTCTTTCTTTCTTTCTTTTTTTTTTCTTTTTTCTTTCTTTCTTTCTTTCTTTCTTTCTTTCTTTCTTTCTTTCTTTTTTTCTTTCTTTCTTTCTTTCTTTCTAACTTTCTTTCTTGTTTACTTTCTTGCTTTCTTTCTTGCTTTTTTATTTTCTTGTTTTCTTGCTTTTTTGCTTGCTTACTTTCTTGCTTTTTTGCTTGCTTACTTTCTTTCTTTTTTGCTTGCTTTCTTTCTTTCTTTCTAGCTTTCTTTCTTGTTTGCTTTCTTGCTTTCTTTCTTCTAGGCCATGCATGCACTAGATAAAAAAATAAAAAAAAAAACTAAGAAAACTTTTTTTTTAATCCATTCTTTTTTTATTTATCACCCCCTTAACTAGATAAACAACTGTTCTTTAGGTGTTGTATGAGTGTTGCAGGGAGTGTTGCATGAAAAACAACTGTTGTTTAGTGGATAAATAAATAAAAAAAATAAAAAACTAGAAAAACTTTTTTTTTTCTTTCTTTTTTTATTTAGCTAGTGCACGGCCTAGTCTTTCTTGCTTTCTTGTTTTCTTGTTTTCTTACTTTCTTGCTTGCTTACTTTCTTTCCTGCTTTCTTTCTTTTTTTTCTTTTATATTTTTTTTTTCTTTCAAAATGCTTTGTTAATCTTTTAAATAAAAAGTCTGAGTGTCTTTTATTTTAAACTGATTATGCTCCCACTGTTACCCACTGCACTTAATTCTGACAGTTATTCTGTAGGTGTGCTCCGCGCATGATGATTAAACGGTTCAACGCTACATGCACTTGTATATATATACATGACTACCATACTTGTACATAGTGCTACTAATATGCGCGCATGCACCGCAAGTATGCATACCATTATATATGCCTTAGTAGTCTACATAACAACACTAGAAAAGAGTCACGGTAGAAATCATATAGTAATCACTGCAACTTTGTATGCGCCATATACTCGCTACATTTATATTAGCAGAGCTATTAAATTTATTTTTTAATATTTCATTTTGAGGCCTAAATTTCATTTTCAAAATTCAAACATTTACATGTGTACCAAGTATGTGTACACCATGGAAGAACAATCTAGAGAACAATTAACGACCCTGCAAGTGTACTTCTTTTTCATAATGCAAATTCACACAGGTGGAATCGGATCTGAAGCCGATTCATTGACAGAGGAGAACGCTCTGATGACAGAGCAATCCCCAGCAGATGCACGCACCGTTGTAGGATGTGAATGCCATGCACTTCTTCAGGCTCGTCCCCTCCTTTTCCAACGAGTGGAACTCGAATACCGCCCTCTCTTTTTCTCTTTTTCAGCATACAGAGGCGGTACCGGCCGGTACATCGCTTTGAATAAATAATGGGAGGACCTTTCTTCTTTCCTGACTCTGTCCAGGGATAGAAGCGCGCATCCCCATTTCTTCATTCACTTGGGCGCATCAGTGGACACACTGTGGCAGGCATTCTTAAATTATAATTACTATTTAAAGAAAGAGGGCCTTAATGGAGAGAAGGAACGGCACATGCAGAAGAAGAGACAAACAAGGAAAAAGAGAGAAAGGCAAAGCGAGAAGAAAGACAGAAGCATGCAGCGATGGATCAACCAGAAAGAAAGGAAGCCGCACTGGCAAGCAAGGCAGAGGAGACAGACTGTGATGGACGGAATGGGATTCCACTCTCTCCGTTCTTCATTCATTAACAAGTCCTCAGTTTCCACAATGGTCCTCTTTCTCTTCTTCCCGAACTTTCGTTCTTCGGACTGCTAATCCATCCATCCAGTCAGTGGAGTCTCTTCTCTCTTTGTGGGCACACGGGTCTCTTTCCTCTTCTCTTTTTCATTCTCTTCGACTGTGTGCTTCCTCTTTTTCCCTTTGTTTTCGTTTCTTCTCTTCTCCCCTTGTCGACCCTCCGGTTCTTTCTCGCCTTGCAGACGCAGACGAGAGGACGACACAGACATCCAGACACTCTCACTCACAGTACACACATACGCACAGGGGGAGGCGGGATCTCAGTGGAAGAGGATTTACGGAAGAGAGATTACTCTGTTCGTTGCTTGAAGAGACAGAGAAAGAGAAGAAACGCGAATCCACACACTGACGTTTACTTTTATTTACTTTAGTTAGATAAGGAAGGACAGTCAAGATAGGCACAGCGACACACACGTAATGCAAAAATGATTCCTTTGTCATCGTTTCTTTCGGGCGATATTTCCCTTCTTCCTGCCGACCTTCCCTTGCTCTTCCTCTCCTACGACCACCAGAATTCACTCACTTGAAAGATCAGCTCCATAACAACAGAAGGAAGGCAGAAGAAACGGGTCGTCCGGGGAGGAAAAGAGAGAGAGAAGGCAGGAAGGACCACTTGATTGCGTGTTTTCTTCTCTTCTCGCTATTCCTGTTCTCCTCCTCCCCATCCCTCTGAAGGACATGGTCGTTCAATCGGCAAAAAGGCCCTTCGCTCCGGTGCACACGAGCAAGCAAACACACTCGTGCGAGCAAGAGCAGGAATTGATCTCTCGCGGAAACCAGCCAGCGTGCTTAGTCGATCCGAGATTGACCCTTTCTTTCTTCATTCGTCCCTCCAAAGACAAAAAACAAGACAATCAGACGGGAGAAAACAGAAACGAGTCGCGCTTTCCGTCCTTCGAAGTGCTTCACCTCCTTCCACGATCTCTTCAGACAGTCAAACACACACCGATGCATCAAGCCCTACACCCATGCACACACCTTCAAGGATTCCCTCGGTTCAGACGCAAGGCCTCTCGATCTATCTTTCACGGCAGGCAGGCAGACTCCCTCCCTCTCTCGCATGCACACGCCGCTCAGAATCCAATGGGCATGCACACAAGAAAGTGCACAGAGGCCACCAGAGAGAGCAACAAAGAGATCGAAGAAAAGAAAGAGCAGACAGAAAGGCAGTGCCCCCCACTCCCTCCCTCCTCAGAGGTAGTAGAGCTGGTTGAGCATCCAAGGGACGGTGCGGAGTACAGTCCGCACTGCTTCGTGGCATACATGACGGGCGCGGGCACTCGGATGGGGCCAGGCCAGTTCTGGTACAGCATCGACAGCTGGGCGGTGAGTCTCTGGAGGTCGTTGACGGTCATGCTCCCGGGCTGCCAGTAGAGGACGTCGTAGTGTGTGGGAGTGACGGAGCCCTGGGTGACCTCCTGGTGGGAGATGAAGAAGTCAAACTTGTCCTTGGCAGTCACTCCAGTGTCGAAGATAGTGAGGGGCTGGGCGTTCGTCAGCTCTCCCTCCTTGAGAGTCGGGCCTCGGCCTCCCCCTCTGCCTCCGCGGCTCTGCAGCATCTCTGCTGTCGCTTTGACAGCGAACCGCTGGTGGATCATCTTGTTGATCATCACGTAGGCAAGCTCGACCTCCTTGGCCCACTCAGCGTCGAGCTCGGAGAACATCTGGAGGAGGGCCTTGATCTCAAAGTCCCTCAGGAGCTGCTTGGCGGCCTCGGACACACCGTCCCTGTAGATGATGATGCGGGCGGGGAAGCGCTTCGCCTCACCCTGCACGGGCCCCCTGGCAAACTCGAAGTTGTCTTTGAAATGGTCGAGGGCCCGCTTCAGGAACATGGCAAAGGGCTCGGCGGCGTCCTCTCTCGACTTGACCCAGACGGAATACGAGAAGTACTTGGTGAAGGAGTAGTTGTACGAAGCAGCGAAGGACGCCACTGTGCGTCCACCCGTCGTGTTCAGGTCAATGCCGACGACCATGGTGGGGCAGCTCTGGTGGGCGTTGAGGCCCCACAGGAACCCGCCCTGAATGCATGTCAGACACAGACAGACAAAATACAGAGGAGGCAGATCCACACATGCAGGACAAGATGGTCAGCAGACAGGCATAGGGAGGGGCATGGAGAAACAACGGAGGAAGGCAGACAAAGGAAAGTGAGCTTCGCAGAAGAAAAGACGAAATGAGTCCTGCGTTCTGTCTCCTCTCCAGCCATTCCATACTTTCTCTCTCGCCCCCCGATCTGCCTGACTGCATGCCGACGTACCTGCTTGCAGATCATCTGGTCGAAGAGCTTGGCGGCAGCCTGAGCTCCCTTCTTCTGGAGGGTGTCGGCCCGGATGCATTGAGTGGGGCAGGCCATCTTCCCCGTGCAGAATTCGGTCTTCACGGCAGCGTAGATACGGTCGGCGTTCTGTCTCGGGAGTATGATCAGAATGATGTCGGGGCGGGCATTCAGCTGCCCGAGCTCTCTGAGCATGTCGTTCTTGAAGTCCTCCCCCTGGGTGGAGTTGATGGAAATCGACTTGGGCTTTTGTCCCCTGATCCCCTTCATCTGGAGCTGCTCTCCGATGGCATCCATCAGGGAGGAGAGGAGACCCTCGTCCCGAGCGTGGTGCACCACCACCCAGCGCTGGAACCCCGGAGGGCCCTGGAAGCCCACGACACCGCGTTGGATCAGGTGAGGGAAGTTGACTCTGTTGTAGTTCACCTCCTGGCCTGCAGTGTCACCGGCGTTCCTCTCGACATCCGCGAGGTCTGCAGAGAGACAAGAGGCAGGGGGGGCGAGGGGAAATGAAAGCGAAGGGAGGAAGCAAACAAGACAGACAAGAGACAAGACAGACAGCGACTTCTGCAGACAGTAAAAGGAAACGGGAGGAACAGGGAAAGCGGGAGGGAGGGAAACAACGCAGGAAGAGAAGAGAAGGACGGAGGGCCCCGGGAGGGAGAAATGACGATCCATCCACCAGCATACATTGGACTACGTTTTTCTTTCTCTCCATTTCACTTCTTCCAGGCCCTCTCTTATCTCTACTTTACTTGCCTGACTGACTGACTGACTGACCGTTCTCTGTCGTCATCACCCGCACCTTCTTCTTCTCAACCTGTCGGCCCTCGCACTCCAAGTTCTCTGTGGACATCTCGATACACCATTGATTCAGAACCTGTGGGCACACAGAACGATCGAAGGGACAAACAGGAGGGGCGGAGGGAAGATGAAGCAAAAGACTAGCTGGTTGCTTGAACGTACGCGGGGGGGAGGCACACAGCGAGAATGAATGAAAAAAAAGACGGAGGAGAGAGAGGAAGAAAAAGAGGGGCCTTCGCGCGCGCACGCACGCACACACACACACACACACACACACACACACACGCACACACGCACACACACACACGAAAACGCACACACACGCACACGCACGCAGAGAAAGAGAGAAAGACAAAGCAAAAAAGAGAAAAAGAGAAAGACAGATTTGCCAGCAGCAGCTGGAAGAGACGGATTGATAGACTGATTGCAGACCGAAAACCAGGAAGAAGAGAAGAGACAAGGCAGTGAAGCCTGAAAGCCAACACGCCTGAAGGCAGCAACAGACCTCCTGCGCCTTCTTTGCAGCTTCGGAGGTGTCTGTGGTCAGTTTGTCCAGGATCTGGTTGCCCTTCTTGAACCTGGCGTTGGGGAGCATGCGCGTGTGTTTGGAGATGGCGGTCATGATCTGGAAGTTGCTCTTCAACGCGTCGGTCAGGCCGGTCATGAAGCAGATCTCAGGGGGGAGGAAGATGTCCCTCTTCCTTCTGGTGGCCTTCAACATGGGCATCTTCTCTTCCGTCAGCGTCTTGTTGTACTGCTGCTTGAAGCAATCTCGGTAGGAGATCGGGCCCTCCCGACGCTCGAAGGTGGAGTCGATGTTCAACTCCATTTCCACACCCTCGATGCGGTACAGGTTCGACTGCTGGCCGTGGTAGGTGATGATGACCTTGCCTTTCATGCCGTCCTCCAACAGAAACTTCTGCTTGTCCTTCGGCTCTGCACCCGCGTTGTTTGTCTGCATGATCGACTTCATCACTTGCGCAGCGGTGACGTTCTGGATGATGCGGTGTTTGACGTCACTCATCAGAGCCAGGCCGCCTTGCACGACTTGCATGGAGGTGAAGTAGCCGGGGATGAGGGAGAGGGGGGGGCTGCAGTCGACCGTGATCGGTGCATCCGTGTCGTAGTGGTGTCTGCCGATTTGCTGGAGACTGCAGTCTGCACAGAGACAGAGAGAAAGGAGGGAGAGGGAGGATAGTGATGTGAAGATGGATCCATAAGAGAGAACAGATACAGTCTCCCCCCCTTCCCCACACACACGCTAACGAGGGAGGACAGACAGGGAGAGAAGAAAAGAGCAAGGAACACAGAAACAGAACTAAAGCACTGCCAGAGACACCCCTCCCTCTTGCTCTTCCACTTTCCCTGCCCCTCCCCTCAATCTACCAGCTGACCTCTGAGCGCTCTATTGACGAGAAGGTTGAAGTACATCCTCTGCTCCTCGTTCAGGAGTCTCTTGTCGGTGATGCGCAGCTCTCTCTTGGCCTTTAGGATGACGGTGTAGCTGCCCTCCTTCAGTTCGTCTCCGTCGTTGACCTCTTCGCCGCCGTCTCTGCACGCAGACAGGCGGGCAGGAGGGAGGCAGGGGAAGGTGTAAGAGAGCAGGGCCGTTGGGGGGAGCAAAGAGAAGCAAGGGGACTCGAACGCAAGTCTCTAAGAAGAACGCTCGGTTTTTGACAGGGGAAGACAAGACAAAGAAAGCAACTAGAAGCACACACAAGAGACGGAGACGGGGAGGGAGACGGGAGGAAAGGAACAGAGGACCGACTTCGCCTGGGTGTGCTTCAGTTTGAGGTCCTGCAGACAGGGATCAGGAGAAAGGAGGGGAGGGGGTCAATCAAGAACGAGGCATGAGTGTGTTCATTGGAGGAGAAGGGGGGACTTGAAGTCCTTCTTTGGTATTCTTTCGTCTTGTTGGAGGGGAGACGGCTATCTCTGTTTTCTCCCTGCCTGACTGGCCCGACAGTTTTCTCCTTCCCTCCCTCCTAAATGATCAGAAAGCAAAGGAATTCTCAGCAGACGAAAGGAGACAAATGACAGGTGGAAGTAGGAGTGAGGGCAGGGAAGAGACAAGTCTGACAGCTTGCCGTCTCCTCTCACCTCCCTGGACTGACGGTCAGTTTAATCTCCTGGCCGGCTCTCTCTTCAGGGGCGTTGAGGAGGTACACGTTCCCGCCGGTGCAGATGAGGTCTTTGGCGTCAGCTGCTTTGATGACTTCATCCTTGTTGTGCTCAATGATCTTCACCCTCTGGCCGGGGGTGTCCTCCTGCAGGCACAGAGGGGGATAGAGGGAAGAGAGGAAGGAGACGGGATGAGAAAAAAAATCTCAAACTCGGACACAAAGACGAAAAAAGAAGGAGACAACACAAAATCTTAAGTTTATGCCTGATTGAGTGAGTTTACAGGCGGAGGAGGACATGTGATGAGGAAAAGAGGAGTTATGGTGACTTGCCTGAGGAGACGGCAAGGGTAGGAAGAGCAGGGAGGAGACAGCAAGGGAACTTACCGGCAGAGGGGGGTCAAAGGCGACGCTGCAGATGTCCACACGGAATCCCGACTTCAGACGGATGGTCCTGAAGTTGGAAACAGCCACGAAGGCTTTCCCTTCAGTTCCATACCCGGGACGTTGGGTGATCATAGTGGTGGATCGATTAAGGAGACTGCTCCGAGGAGACGCGTCGAAAAAAAAATGCAAGGAAGTGGGAAAACCCTTAGAATAAACAGTTAACTTAACTGGGAACGAAATAAATAGGTTTGCAAAGGTTGTGGGGAGTTTCTTTCGATCTCTTCTCTTCTCGCAGTCCCCTCTGCCACATCTGGGGGCTCCTCTTTCTCAGTCGTGTCATTCTGAAAAGGCTTTGACTGCATGATCTCAAATTTGATCTCGCACCGTCGATCCCCCGGAATGCAAGCCTCGAAAAAAGCCTGCATGGCCCCGGAAACTTAGAAGCCATCGAATTAACTGTGGCACGTACTTTTCGGGAACGCCGCGCGCGGGCTCATGCAGGGACACACAAAAATCCACACGGTGCGCGCGCGGGCGAACATTAATTCATGCATGCATGTTGCGGATTGTTGCATGCGGTGTTGCACCGATCGATGCCGCGCATTTGCATGCATGCTCCAAGCATCATATCGATCATCAAGTATATACACCCGGACCCTCGTAGAAGTACGTCATAAGTACGTCTTTCGATCAATTAATGTATCAATACATATCGATGTTGACATATATTATAATCCAGGGGTTGGCCTGGTCGCGTGCCAAGCTTTTGAATCGCAAAGGAAGATCGCAGAGGTGACTGCAAGACAAAAGTCACGATCAACTGAGCTGCTGCGTGAGTTGGACGCGATTGGTCCTCGACTGCCAAACGATCTCCTGCTTGAATTAACTCCAGCAACTCTCACTTTGAGTCCATCGTCTGTGAACTGTCCGTTCCAAACTGTGCACAAGATGCCGGACCCCTTTGTTCAAGCGACTTACAGTTTTTGTTACGGAACCGCACTCTGTGCGTTTGGGGGCATCACTGCACTCCTGGGGTGCACTCTGTTCGATGGAAAGAAACAAACGATCAGAGAACAGTCAGAAAAATACCATCCTTCTCCAGCCTTGAAGCCGAGGGAAATGCGCCCGGCACCAAGGGTAACCGTCGAGGAAGTTTTCTCTACGAAGAGTCTCTCACCAGTGCGTTCGCCAGTGCATCGGGCAGAAAGGGACGATCAGGCTTCGATTCTCCAACTGATTTCGGTGCCTTTCTGTGGAGGCTTCGACAAATGCAAGCTTCATACACGCCAGCATTTCATTCTTCTCACTGCAGACCAAGGTCTCACCAGAAGCCGCAAGACTTTCTCTGGCCACACGGATTTCAGTGCACTGGAGCTCGACAAACGTTGCCTCCCTCGAGCGATTCATCAGCCGGCTCGAGGTCTACTTCAACTACATGAGCCAGGACAATGTCCTGGCGTACTGCTGGCTCAGGGAGCTCCAACTTGAGTTTCCCGCTGTGATGGACCAGTTGAAATGTCTGACAGCAGAGTCGATGTGCTGTACTCTGTACTTTCGCGCCGTTTCTTCTCGCTTGGTGAGTCTCCCACGGCTTCGCGGTGGATGCTCGCGAAGGATGCTCCACAAAGATGTGCTGTGTTGTCTTCCTTCTTGCAGACAGAGATTGAATCGTTGTTTCGAGTCGTCAACTCCATGAACTCCATGCACGGTCAAGTGCATTTTGGCCCTTCAGCAGGTCCACATTCAACGTCAGTTGCGGGCACGTCTTCTCTTCTTCGGAATTTAGGTCAAGTGCGGAATTCAGTACACTGCTAACCTTTTGCCCGGTCTGTTCCTTTCGTTCAGGTCTGCCGCCATCCTTGATATTCAGTCGACAGCAGTTCTCTCCCACGAACTCTCGAGCTCGCAACCTGCACTGGCGCCCTTTGTGGTCCACGGTCAGCTTTCCACAAAGATCCGAGCTTTGTGTTGTCTTCTGCGAATCACCGGCGACTTTCAGAATCAACATCCCTTTCTCTTCTTCGGAGCACTTGAAGATGGACGTGCTTCAGCTGGAAGCTCTCATCGTCACGAGCTGACCGCTGAGTACCTGCATCGCCACGCCGAGTCAGATGGAGACTTCGGTGACTTCTGAGTTGACCGCGGAGTATTTGAATTCCTTAACTCGCAGAGATCAGATCGACGAGACCCCTCCTGACTTCGATGAGCCCGTCAGAAGGCATGCTGGTCACAGGAACCTGTACCTCAACGACCCCTGTCTGTTGGGTCTTCGTCCGGCGAGAATACAATTCCATACTTTGGAATGAGCAAGAGGCAGCGCAGCCAGCGCTTTGTACAGACCCCAGTGCCCGCGCCTCCTGCCTTTGATTCAGAAGGGTGACTGTAGTGGATTTGTTGGTCACGGCCGTGGATTGTTCAGACATGGATCTGAAGCGACCTCTCCCAACGTCCTGCGCATCTTCATCCAGCGAGTCTGCGATCCCCAACTTTCGCATCAGCAAGAGATTCAGAGGCCACTGCGTGGGCTCCGCGTTTGCCGACAGCAGTTTTCCTCCTAGAAAAATAAAGTTTGGGTCTTCAGGGAGTGTTCCACTTTTCCCACGCCGATGAAGAGTCGACTGAAGGGAGGAGCATCGAACTCAGGTCATCATTTCGATCCTTACGTGTCGACTGTCAACTGGCAACCGCATGCCAGACTGAGACTTCATCTCTGGACCAGTACCTAAGTGTCAGAGTGATGTTCCACCTAAATCATAAAAATGCCTTTGACTCAGAGAGTCGTGATAGAGACCCCTCTTTAGAATAAGTTCAAATAACTTAGTGATGCATCTAGTAATGTACAGGCCTTAATTTACTTTCACAATTTTCTATAAATTAAGCGATACTATTTAAATTTAATCATATAGAGTAAAACAATTTATAAAAAAATGAATGCGCTATTATAAATTATTCTATTTTTTTCATAAAAAAGAAATCACTTGAGATTCAAATTGAGAATGAAAAACTTGAAGGAGCCTGAGACTAGGCCTAAGATAGCCTGAGATATACTGAGATAATATGAGATAACTTGCATAAGGACCGCTGAGGCCGGTAATCTGGAGGTGTTATTTAGACTAGGTGCCACTGGCCACTGGTATTAATTGAATGATTAATTATATCACTAAAAAGTGTATATTAAAATAATAATAAATAAGTAATAATAATTAAGTGATAATTGTACACCGTCCAGGTCACTGCCATGGACCCGGAGGTGGGGAGGGTGTAGGGGGGTGTTAGGTTACGTGTTAGACTCAACAGTTAGAGACGGGGTGGCTCAGTGATGCGAGCATCTCTAAGCATCTCCTCTACAGGAGTATCCTTTCCCCTATGCATGGTTGATATCACAGGTAGGCCCACAAAAATATGGCTAATTACCGGAAATCTACTACATGGAAATTTTTTGAGCCTATAGGAGGTGAAATTAGAGGCCATTATATTAATATAGGGGTAGGAATCGCACTAGGACCTGGGCGCGCACTGGGATTAGCTGGGATCACTGTGGGGCTCTTTGGCCCACGCCACCACTGTGAGCCATGCCGCGCAAAAGTGTTAAGGTACAAAATGTCCATTTGTGAGAGACATGCACTAAAAAGAATTTGTTTGAATTTTGTCAGTCTGAATGCATCTGTTATACGGTCACATACAGTCACTACTATGGTGTTGTATGAACCCCTGGGAGTCATTCAGATGGATGCAAAGACTCTCTTAACACTACTAGTAGCTCTTTGTACAGTTGCCAGAGCCGAATGAACAGTCCTTCGTGTGGAGTCTGCGGAATGTGAATTATTTTGTAGATCGCAACATTGGATACGTGTTGATGGCTTGCGTCTCTCGGAGATTGATGTTTGTCACGGATGCTCTCATGTCTGAGAAAGGTCGGCTTCCCACCCTCTGTCTTCCCATATCTCTGTTTGATATCCCGGCTGACTCCTGAAATTGCATTTATATTGTAGGCAAGGCAAAAAACAGGCTTCTGACACCATCTGGAAGAGCCTCCATACAAGTTCAGGATGGGAAGTTCGGGACTTGGAGCTAGAGTAATGAGTGGTGAAAGCGACCCAGAGCGCCTCAAGTCCATGCTCTCCTTTTCTATTTCTTCCCTGAAGTCCTCCGTCACCAATCACTTGAACAAGAAGGACCGGGGGGCCGTACAGGGGCCTTCATTCTCTTTCGGGATCAAAGCAGATTCTTGTGTTCCCCGGTTGGTGGAGTGCGAGTGCACTCACACTCCCAATAGGGCCTTTGTGTCCGAAAATCCAGACGCTGAGAAGAGTTTGGGTGATGTAATGGGAAGGTATATAGTTTGTGATCGAATTTGTCCGGACGATGGTGAGTGGGAGGCGCTTGCGTGGAGTGCATTGCATTGGTACCGCACTGCCAGTGCTGTTTTTCTTTTCGTCTCTCTGGGTGACCTATCTGTCTAGAAAGCAGAAGAGAGCAGAGTTTCTCTTGTACAACAGTAGCAGGAGGGCAGCAGAAGAAGATGGGGGCACTGACTTCACGTGGCAGCAAAAGAAGATGGGGGCACTGACTTCATGTGAGAAACAACGGTATACAGCAGCAATACCATGAAGGCACCCACGCAGGGAGTGTGGAGGGTCATACAGGCATGGCAGGGGACCGGGACCGTACAACACTTGTCCCTCTTCCCCTTCAATGCTCCGGGACTCCCTCCCCCTGCCCGTACCTCATCAAAATTCACAAACCGCCACCTGCAAACAGAGGGAAAACAGCCCAGCAGAGGAGACCACCCCCCGATTCTTCTGCCTTTGGCAACAGTCTTATGAGTTTTCGTTCCCGATTTTCAGAGCAAAGAGTCCCTTTCTATCCTCTCCCTGCAGCATGCCCCGAGGCCCCCCCAATGGGACCACCTATAGCTTTTTTTGGTGCTCCTTAGAGGCTCCCAAAGCCCCCTGCTGCTCCCTTTTTTGGAGGACCTCCCCCCTTTATGCCAGGAAAGGGGGTTCTTTTTGCAGTGCAGACTGAAGTTTACCAAATGGGGCATGGCAGATACGGCTTGAAATGCAATCTTCCTCCCCATATTGGTCTTTGGGGTCTCTGTATGTGTGAGGGAGAGGAAGAATATTCAGAGACCATGTGGAAATGGCACAGCCACTCACGCCCAAAGTGGGAGCCCCCTTTTGTCGGGAGGGAGGCAAGTGATGGCAGTTGGGTGAATACATTTACTATGGGATCAGAAATAATACGGCCAAGAACAAGGGGGGCGAGTAACAAGAATCGGGTGATTCGATTTTGGACTTTTTGTTTGTTAAATGTGAGGTGTGACGATGCCGCTGAGGCGACGTATGTTGTGGGGGGAGCATTCGGGGATGTACGTTAGCATCTCGCCAAACAAGGACACCAACGCTCGAGGGTATGAAGGAACTCTTGATCACCATGCAGTGGGCAGAAGGTCTGTTTTTTCTTCCCTCCCTCCTGCCTTCCTTCCTTCCTTCTTTCCTTCCCTTCCTGAGTTCTCTCCCTCATTCTTTCCTTTCCTCCTTCTTTCCTTGTTTTTTTTTGTTTTTATTTTGGTTTTGTGCAGATACAGAGTTTTTAAAGACAAGTGGGCTAGAGGTTCCAGGCAAGGGGGGGTTAGAGGAGGACAGGATTGAGAAAGTTTTGGTAGTTTTCCGCTTCTTCCTCAAGCCAGATTTGAAGGAAGACCTTTTTTGATTTGATGGTGATTTCAACCGTTGGGGCAAAGCACTTCTGTCCGAAAAGGCTGGATAGAGTGTTGCAGGAGAGACAAGATTGCAATGGATGGATGTAGGTACACCCAAAAGGAACCCTTCATCGAAATACGGCACGCCTGCTAGATAATATATATAACATACACATGAGTCATTGCACGAAGGAAACGGAAGCTTTTGTTGACAGTTTTTTCTCTCCTCTGGTCAATTCTTTTGCGAAGGTGGAACGAGGATAATTTCGTTTAATTCATATCTGCCTCTGCTATGCGATGGATGACACTTCGTTTCCAATACTGTGAGAGATGCAAACCTGCCCCGCAGCAAAGGCGCGGCGTCTGAACAACTTATCGCCCTTTTTTATCTTTCCTCCGTGCAGAAAGCGTGATGACCAGCTGCTGCAACAAGTATGGAAACTGCAAGAGGAGAACGCGTTCCTCCACTAATTGCGGGACAAGCAGAACAGCAAAGATCGGTCAGTGCTGTATCCTCTCCTACCCTTTCCCGCCCTTTTGATCCCGGTATGCCTATCATTACTTTGAAGCTCGGGGCGTCAACTTGGATTTCTCTTTCCTTTTGTTTGCCTTCTTTGCTTTGAAACTTGGGTTGTCAACTCCATTTTTTCTGTCTCCTCACGGAGAGAACGGACGTTTTAGCAAAAATTCGTTTTGCAGGCAGTGCGGGGAAGCGTATGCCGACTTTTTGAAGAAGAACAAGGCAGTCATTGAGGCCCAGAACCCTTCTTGGGCCCGTTTTTGGGTGGAAAAACTCGGTAGACTCTTCAGGATTACGATGAAAAAAGGAAAAATCAACAACAGCAACGTTAAGAAAGACTCATATCTGGAGAAAACGGGAGAGTAGGCCATCAAGGACATTCTTGTCAAGAAGCTGAAGTACGAGAATTACCGAGGATCGTATCCTCTTGCCAAGGCGCTGGTCAGTACTTTTAATCGGTCCATCAATCGATTGGTCAAGTATGATTGCATGGAAGATCGTTAATTAAGGATGACAAAGACAGAAACGCTAGAAGGGTGTTGTAGTTATGCTGCATTTCTTTTTTAAATTTTCTTTTTTTTTCTCTATCCAGACTCAGCCTTTTACTTGCTTTTCCACCGCCGTTTCTGAATTGGTCATTCGTTTTGTGTTGGTGCCAGGATTTTATTTTTTTTTTCTTCCACGAGTCCGATAGTTCTCCCGGTTGTCAATCTCCTTGATGCCATCTCTATGGGCGAATACATGATTGATGGATGCAGATATCTCTCGTGAGGGTGGGCTTCCAGTGCGACAAGGAGGCAGTCCTTGCTGTATTTGAAGAAGACGACACTGCCATGTTTTTCTGCCATGAAAAAGCGGATCTCCAGACGGGAACAGAGAGCAGGATGACGCAGGCCACTGAGGAGGGCCCCAGAGGGAGGATGGAGAATGAAGAGAGAGGGAATGGCTCAGATCAAAATGCTGTCGAGGGGAACAGAGGGAGGACGGAGAACGAACAGAGAGAGAACGTCTCAGATAAACAATGTTATGCTGTCGAAGGTACCGGAGAGGAGACAGAGACTTCTCCGTCGCGAGACTTGCCGGGAGAATAAAGGAGAGGAACCTCAGGGAGGGAAGGACGAAAAAAAAAAGAATGGTAAGGGCAAGGGAGTGTCTCTGCATGATTCGATCAGAATCGATGAATGAATCAGTGGATGGAGGAATGAAGGGAGGACAAAAAAAGGAGGGGAGAAAGGTTTCTTTCGTGTCGTGCGACATCGCTTCACATGGTTTCATTCTATGTGTATGGCCTATACAATCTCTTTGCCGACGGCTCTCTACAAGAGCACATATACGGCAGTCAGTCCCCGCTTTTCACTGGACGTTTACTTCCGAGATGAGAGTTTTACGCCAAAGATTGCCAACCTCGACCAGTGTCATAGAGTTAAGACTGTTCAAGTGTTTGACGGTAAGGCTGAGGCCGTAGACAAGAAGATCGATCGTTCTTGCTGTGTGAGTAGGTATTAAAGTCTGCTGGCTCTTTGCTAACCATTCCATGTGCTAGTTCATGTGCAACGATCCCTCTACGGTCTCTTGTTCTCAGGTCGTAGCGGAAACGCTGGCATCTGCCCCCAAAAAGTTCTGAAACAGTTTCATCTTCGTTTTGATTACATCAGATGGCGAATACCTAGACACCATGCAGAGCTTGAAAGCCAAAGGATTTCGTGTAGTTTTGATATACGGATTCTTTATGAACAGTTCCTTCAAAGCTGCTGCGACCCTCGCAATCGATTGGACGGTATGCAGTCACTTCAAATACCTTGAATGATATATCTAACCCGCTCGGGAGTGGCTGGATCGTACGTCGTCCTTTGAAAAAAGGATAAACCGCCAGCAACATGGACACTCAGGAACTTAGAGAGCATTTGAAGCTGATTGGGGTTGATCCAAGGAGATTAACTCAACAGAACAACAAAGATCGGTCAGCGCTGTATCCTCTCCTACCCTTTCCCGCCTTTTCCATCCCGGCATGCCTATTATTGCTTTGAAGCTCGGGGTGTTATGTAACTCGGATTTCTTTTTCCTTTCATTATCTTTCGTTTGCTTTCTTCGTTTTGAAGCATAGGTTGTCAATTCTGGTTCCTCTGTCTTCTCACGGAGAGAACGGACGCTTTAGCAAAAATTCGTTTTGCAGGCAGTGCGGGGAAGCGTATGCCGATTTTTTGAGGAAGAGCAAGGCAGTCATTGAGGCCCAGAACCCTTCTCGGGCCCATTTTTCGGTGGAGAAACTCGGCAGACTCTTCAAGATCACGATGAGAAAGGGAAAGATAAACAACGGCAACATCAAGAAAGACTCGTATCTGGAGAAAACGGAAGAGTGGGCCATTAAGGACATTCTTGCCAAGAAGCTGAAGTATGAGAATTACCGAGGATCATGTCTTTTCGCCAAGGCCACGCTGGTCAGTAGCTTCAATCGATCGATCGATCGATTGGTCAAGTATGATTGCATGGAAGGTCATCAATCAGGGATAACAAAGACAGAAACGCTAGAAGGGTCTTGTAGCTGTGCTGCATTTCTTTTTTAAATTTTTGTTTCACCTTTTTTCTCTCGAGATCCACCCAGACTCAGCCTTTTATTAAAGTTTTGCTTTTCCACCGCCGTTTTTGAATTGGTCCTTCATTTTGTGTTGGTACCAGGATTTTATATGAAATTTAGCTCGTTAATCAATTGATCAGAGATCTATTTGATTGTTTTTTTTTCTTCTACGAGTCCAATAGTTCCCCCGGTTGTCAATCTCCTCAATGTCATCTCTGCATGTGGATGAATACACGATTGATGGATGCAGATATCTCTTGTGAGGATGGGTTTCCAGTGTTACAAGGAGGTAGTTTCTGCTACATTTGAAGAAGACGACACTGTCATGATGGCTTCTCTCGGCGACTGGACAGTCTTTGACATCGTCCAGGTTCATCGGGTCAACTGGACCTGCTTCACAGCCTTCAATTTGTGGAGAGTCTCTGTTCTGGTGAGTCTTCTCACTGCCCTGGCGACCGTGAACGTCGCCTTGCTCGAGCAGCACGCCCACAAGTTTTTCATGACCCTCAGGACCAGGGCAGCTTCGCAGAAGTTCACCGCCATGAAGAAAGGCAAGAACAAGGAGGCCTATGACTATGTCATCAGCGCCTGGGGTTGTCGTCTCGATGATAGGATCTAGGAAGGACTTCTTGCATCGATTAACGGACTTCCATGCAAACATGAAGACACTTATACGCGAGGACCCATCGAAGTGCTGGATCGTCAAGCAGTCAAGGACCCCCCCGTTTCCCCGTTTCCCTCCTCGCGACTTTTCTCAAGGCCACCCCGGGGCCTGAGTTCGTAGTCGCTGAGATAGCCGCAGTTAGCGGTGGCGTCGGCTGCAGCCAGCAGCTTTAGCAGCTCTTCAAGTCGGTGGGGTCAATAGCCGCAGTCCCAGGGGAAAGGGAAGGCCTGAGCGAAGGAAGGGAGGTTAGTACTCAGGTTACCAGGAAGAAGAGTTGTGAAGAGAAGACTCTAGGGATCGTTTGCAAGGCTGTGCCTCAGCGGTTCCCTTGCACCTCTACAAGTGATTTATATATCAATGGATGACACTGTGTGCATATGAGTGGCGGTGACTGGTTGGCAGCTGCTGACGCAAAGTAGGAGCGCTGCAGTCAGTGCACTGAGGGTGGGAGGGTGCAAGCATGCTAATGTATTGCTGCAGATTGGCTGAGCTACTCAGAAGATGCTTAGAGAATCTCGAGGGGTGGATATCCCACCCCTGGTCTCCTTGCCGGCAGTACGGGGGAGACAGGGGGAGAGAACTGCAGATACTGGCTGCATGTTTGATTGCCTACAACACGCTGGGCTGCCCTTTGTCCGTTACTTGATTTCCCCCTTGTCTTTCCTATACGTGCGAGGCGCTGACTGGCTGTGAACATTTGGTGCATCAATGGCATAGTGACACAGTTCTGACAGAGGGATAGAATGCGGGTTCACGAATTTCCTAGCGAATTTCAAAGTTGTTGCCTGATATCTAGGCCTGACATATATGGTATATATACAAAAATATGATATCAGTGTATTATTAGAAAAGCGGAATTAAAGAGTCTATACCTTAGGTCTATACCACTTAACGGGGTGATGCCATCATGCTAGCCATTATGTCAGATGGGATTTTGTCCCTAATAGTGTCTCTATAAACTATTCAATTGCTTAAACCTTACGATACTAGCGCAGCGGTAGTTCTTGCTAATTGTACTATATATGAGTACTATACTATATATATCAAAAAGAGCTCAAAAAGATATGCACTGAAAAGCTTATATTCGATGAGACGGTCCGGTCTAGCCTAGGATCTGGCACAAAAGCATGTATACCAATCGGGGGAAAATATATAAGCAGAATAAATTAAAAAAAAAGAAAAAGATGCTGTAGTAAAAATCTAGATAAAAATATATATGATCATTACAAAGAAATATAATGGAAAGAAGCAGCGGCTTTAATAGCAGACGGTTTGATTCAATTTTTACGGCCACCTTTTAATTTTATAGCTAGTTCTACAGATTATTAAAGATTTAAAGCAGATCTTTTCTCATAACTTGAATTCAAAACAAGCCTTTCTCTGGTTTAATTCCCACAATTAAATTAAAACTGGGAATCTCAGGCAGATTTCCCACATAAAATTTATCATCAATTTCCCATAGATTTCTCTGGGATTTCCGTTGGATTTCAATAGGATTTCCCTAAGACTTCCCATCAATTTCTCACAGATTTCCCAACGATTTCCATAAGCTAGTAGTCCTAAAGTTCGGCCGCTTTGCAATCGCTAAGCGTGCTCCTAGCTTTGCAATATGACATGAATGCTCACAGACTGCCCTTTGCCATTGGGACACGATGGCTGGCGGGTTAAGTCACCTCATCATCATCATCAGGGGCATTTCAGTTCACAGGCTTTCGGATTGAAAGCTCGAAAATCGCATTCTTTTATTTCAAATGCTTCAAGTGTATTGCAAACTCTCGACCACCTCTTCCTCATTGCACACACCGACCACCATTTATAACAAGAGAAGGAGAACGGAGTGAACAGACAGCAAGGCACCAGCACTTTTTCTGCCAATGTATGTAGTGTCTCCGCTGTTCATCTCTCTTGCAGAATTCCTGTTTGCCCCCCCGCTTCTCGCTCTAGCTGAATCGGCCTCTCTGGTCGCAACAGCCCGGCACAGGCACCGAGCTGCTCATGTAAGAAAGCAGGTGCAGGCCGCATCGCATCCTGGCGGAAAGATGTTTCACCGTCTCCTTCTGGTGCAACAGCAGAAGCAAGATGGCCGTCGGTCATCGCTGGACTCGATCAGCTTCCTCTCCTTCACCTTGAAGAGTCGCTCTTCTTTCGGTGCGAGGGAAAGACGGAAGCGAATGCACATGGGTGCCTTGAACCTGCATGTAGATGCACATTGAAGGACTTTATCGATGATTACGAAGGCTTTATGACGGAAATTACTGTGCATGTGTAGCACAAGGTGGCAAACAAAGTTTAAGACTCGGTGGAACCTGAGCAAACTGATGTCAGACCTGAGCAAACTTGAGCAACCCCAGAGACAGGCAGGTAAGGAGGCAGAAACAGAACACACAGGCATTAAGAGACTGAATCATCCTTTTCCGAGACCGAATCTTGCTTTTCCTCTCTGTCTCGATTTTCTTCTCTACTCGTTCTTTGCAGATGCATAAAGAAAAAAAAATAAAGAGAAAGAAAGAAAGAAACAAACGAAGAGAGAGAGGAGAGAGAGAGAGAGAGAAAGAGAGAGAGAGAGAGAGAGAGAGAGAGAGAGAGAGGAAGAGCGAGGGAGAGAAGAGAGATAGAAAGGCAGACCGGTTTTTCTTCCTACATATGCAGATATCCATTTCAGATAAGGCTTGCATGACCTCATTCCAGATCGGTAGCGCTCGCAATCGCCCAATAGTTCTTTCTTTTAACCTCTCCGTGGGACCTTCTCAGCCCTCACAGGCAGCACCCCCCCGACATACAGACAGAGAAGAGCATACTGACTAACTGACCTCTTGTCGATGTGCTCTTTGCCCTGGATGACCTCCGAGTCCTTGCTGAGTCTACGGTGCTCGATGAGGAGAAGGGGGACCGGGCGGTCGGCTGACAGGTTGACCGTCTTGTACGTCGTTTCCACCTGCAGTCAAGCAGACGTCATGCATGCAGCCAGACTTATCAATCACAGCCAGATGCATGCATGGAGACGTCAGCTGTGCTCTTTCTTCTATCTATCTATCTATCTATCTATCCATCTATCCATCTATCCTTCTATCCTTCCATTCTTTCATCCTTCCATCCTTTCATCCTTTCATTCTTTCATCCTTTCATTCTTTCATTCATTCTTTCATTCTTTGATTCATTCTTTCATTCATTCTTTCTTTCTTTCTTTCTTTCTTTCTTTCATTCATTCTTTCTTTCATTCATTCTTTCTTTCATTCATTCTTTTATTCATTCTTTCATTCATTCTTTCATTCATTCTTTCTTTCATTCTTTCTTTCATTCTTTCTTTCATTCATTCTTTCTTTCTTTCATTCTTTCATTCTTTCATTCATTCATTCATTCATTCTTTCTTTCTTTCTTTCTTTCTTTCTTATTCTTTCTTCTCCCCTCCCCCCTCTGCACCCTGCATGGCACGAACTGACAGACCTCTCTCCAGTGCTCCTTGAACCTTCCCTTCGCCCTCTGGGGGTCTGTGGTCTCTTTGCCGTCGTCGTCCTTGAAGAACCACCGGTGCGCTGGGAGGTTGACCACGTCCACGTCCTCCATGGACACCTGAAAGAGGGAGGAAGGAGGGGAGAGCGGGCGGACGGTGAATGCACGGGGGGGGTCAAAGAAAGCAGGGGAAAGGTTCAGGATGGAGGGAAGAACTTCAAATGCTTCTTGCCCCTCGGCGGCCCCTCTGGAGGAGAAAAACCTCTGAGAACAACCGGCAAACACACAATGAAGTCCTTTCGTCGGACAACAAAAAATCAACCGCCAATCTTTGTTCGATCGATCAAGAAAAAAGGAATGACAGAGAGATACCCTTCGTCATGAAGAGGCGCATGAAACAAACACTGAGGAAATAAACAAATCGGGCTGGACAATTGCAATGCAGCTGCCGTTCCGCGCCGCTGCTCTTCTGGCATGTATAAATGAAGTGAAAAAAGACACAAACACCGCCTCAGTCTCTCAGTCTTTTCACAGCCCCCATCTAGATCTCCGGCATGGACAGAAAGACATACAGGCCCCGCGGGTATCCGTCCCGTCCCGTCCATCTTCATGACGCACGCACGCACGCACTCACCTGGACTCTCGGTTCCTTTGCGTAGGTGAGACAGGCGAACTCGGAAGGCTTCAGGGGAGCGAGGACGCCCTCCCCCACAAAGGAACCGTCCAACCGCACAGACACGGAGCCCATGTCGAATGCGTGCCTGGAGGTGTTCTGCATGGCATGCAGGCGTTCACATGTCCACACGAATTCATCAGATCTACGTAGAAGATTTGACAAACCAGTTGACAAGTCACTTGCTTACGGCAGAGAGGCTCACTACGGAGACACGAAGGCAGACAAAAAGATAAACCTTGAATTTGAGAAGAAGCACTGACTGTCGAAGCACCCTTTCTTCATCTCCTCCAGCAAAGGTGAGAAGAAACGGGCCAGCCGTTGCATGTCTGAACAGGAGAACACCAACCCATCGGGCAACAAATCTGTAAAGCAAGCACTCACTCACTCCACTGACACACGTACCTGAATCACGACCGCGGCCTTGCAGTCACCCTTCCCGCCGAAAAGAACGCAGGCCTGCAAACACACACACACACACACACACACACACACAGAGAGAGAGAGAGAGAGAGAGAGAAAGAGAGAGAGAGAAACAATGTTGCCAGAATGGACAAATTGTAAAAAGGAAAACAGCAGGAAGAAAAGGTGTAAACAGATAACTGGCCCCTGAAGAAAACAGAACCTTTGCAAAATGTCCAATAATTGATATGGCCGAGCGCTTTGCATTGTTTTCTTCCCCAAAGGAACAAATCGTGGCAGGGAAGTGTTCAGGGCAGAGATAAATATTCGGGCATAAAAGAAGGACAGACCATAGGAAGGACACACAAACAAACAGAGAGTCAGTATCTTTCTTCCCCTTTCCCTCCTTCCTTTTTTTCATTTACACAACAGACAAACAGACAACCAGGCAGACAGACCTCGGAGGACTTCAGTTGAAGATCGTACAGTGGAAGCAGAGCAGAGCTTCTTTTCTCAATCGACACAGGTTGCCTGATGGAGAACGTGTACAGCGCTGCCGTGCCTGCCTCGAACACAGCTGCGAATTCTGAGTCCTCCCCAATCATGTAGTCCCCAAAGTCAAAATTCGACGCCAACCCCGCCATCACATTCTGTGCCACGTCCTCGTGCTTCTCCTGGTGGGCCGAATGCGGCATGCGGCGCCGCATGATGCCCCTCTCATGCCCCCCCATACTGAAATTTTTCGCCTTCTTCGAGACCATCCACTGATCCATCGCAGCTTCCTGAGCCATCTCTGCATCTGCACCTCGGAGCCTGAGCACTAAGTGCAGAGTCGACTCTTTCTGGATGTTGTAGTCCGTCAATCGTCTGTTGTCTTCCAGTTGTTTGCCGGCAAAGATGATTCTCTGCTGGTCAGAGGGAACTCCTTCTTTTGACTGAATTTGATTTTTGAGGTCTGCGATCGTCGACATGGGACTGACTGACAAAGTCAGCGTCTTTCCGCTCAGCGTCTTCACAAACAACTGCATCGACCCAGAGACCCCACGGGTTCCCGCAGCGAACCGTTGCGGTGTCGGCCCCGACCCGCCCCCGCCTCCGCCGGCATCTCCTGCAGTGTCATTCACTTGAATATCCCCAGACACAAGCTCGAGCTCGACCTTGTCCCAATCTTCATCGGTGGCATTGCCAACCAGAGCAGATGCAAACAAATGGACGTCATACGAATCTGCAGCCGGGGGGGAGGAATGGGGGTGCAGGGGATCTCTCGAGTCCCTCCCCCCCCCATGCCCTCTGCGACTCGTCCCCCTCCAACCACCCGCGCCCCCCGCGTCAGACAAAACCCCTCCGGCGGAGGGAGCGGCCGTTGACGGCGGCGGGTCGGCCGAAGGGGACGGGTCATCACCATCCTTCAGGTCTTTGTCTTCAGGAGGGGGGGCGGTGGGGGACAGCGAGGGGGCGGCCACTTTTCGAGTGGACAAGTTCAACCGATAGGAGACCTGCCAGGGGTCTGCGCGTGCTAGGTAGGAGAGCGTGACGTCTCTCTCCTTGTCTTTCTCAGAGCGGGAGGACAAGAGGCCCCCGCCTTGATTCGATTGGTCGTTCTGGTCAAATGCGATGACTGCTCTTTTCTTTCCGATCAATTCCTCTCTCTCTTCCTTTTCTGCTTCCACAGCCGCGAGCGTCTCTCCTGCAGAAATTGAGTGAGAGAGAAGAACAACAAAGAAAAAAGGGAGGGACATTGCGGCGGAGAGGCATGGTCGGAAGAAAATCACTCTTGCGCAAAGAGGAGGGAGGCTTGATGGATTTCTTCGGACAGGCAAACCAATGCACTCGGAGCGGTGTAATTCGACTAATGACGACAGACCGATGCACGAACAGGCAGACAAGACAAGACAGACAAAAGGGGCCTCGAAGTTGACAACTCAAAGACCACCCGAACCCTCACACACCAGAAAGGAAAGATCGGTACGCGGCCTCCACAACTTTGTCCTCGATGCCGATCGACTTCACGGAGGAAACTTCACACAGGGCCACCTGCAGAGATTCATGTGTACCCCTTACATGTTTCATGACGCAAATGACAAGGAGGCTCTTTCGAACATTCAGACAGGATCACACATTAGAGCCGATGAATGAAGCACGCAGACAGACAGAGGATGGAGAAGGAAGATCCAGTCGTACACCACAAAGAACAGCACAAACAGACAAGGCAAGGCAGGCAGACGGCGAAGAAACATCACTCTCGAAGGCAACACAGTCACATTCACGAACGCATTTATCATTGATGATGGACAGAGCTTCAGCGAGACTCAAACGCCTTCACTGATGACAAACAGCCACCCAGAGAAAAAATTGAAGCAAGACACAAGGGGGGACAAGGGAATCCCTTCATTCCTTCCCCCTCCCGCACCTCTCTCTTTGAGTCTCTCTGAGAGAGAGAGAGAGAGAGGGGGGGGGGGGGGGGGGGGGGGGGGGGGGAGAGGGAGAGGGAGCGAAAGAGAGGCACAAGCAGACCTTTCCGTTGTCTTGAAGGAGTCCGACGACTGTCTTCAGCTCTCCTCTCGGAAGAGGGGAAGTGAACACTGTAGCAACCTGCATGCGAGCACCAAAACACGAAAACGAAAAAGACACCGAATCTCAAGCAAGGCACAGACAGCTTCGTTCTGCATACAATTTACTCTTCTCTTTTCGACCGCCTCTGCCTCTCTTCACGTGTCCAGAAAGAGTTGCCCTCCCTGTCGTTGAATCCCAAGTCAAAAAGTAGACAGAAAGCGTTTTACCTCATTGTGGGTGAAGAGAATAGATCGAGGGAGGCACAAAGCCATGCACTGAGCTTTCACACCAACAGCCCATCCGTAACGCTTTCCACTTGACTCAATTTGCCTTCACAGCACATTCCAGAAGGAAATCAACGAAAAAAGCCCCCCAGTGGATCGACCCACCTGTCCGGCAGTAGGAGGATTCGCACTCCCCCCCTCAGAGTCTCCCTGCTGAAGGATCGAGACCCTCGCCCCCTTCAGTGCCTGCATCAGCTTTTGAAGGTCCGGCAAGCCGCTGCCAGTACCCAAATCCTTGAACCGGGTGTTCGCAGCAGCCAGGGCTGCCGGGCTAATCTCAGTGGAAGACGAATTTGAGGCCCCCGCGGCCGTCTCCTCCCCGGCGCCCTTCATCTTCTTTTTCTTCTTCTTCATTTTCTCAGAGGGGAAGGGGACATCGTAGTTGATTGACGCACCCCCGCCATCCACCACTAGGGTTTTCATCGCCCTCGAGAGATCCCATTGAGCCAGAACCAGGGATATTTCCTCCCCGGGGCGAACAGAAGTGGATCGACGAAAGATAGAGACGGGGCTTTGAAACAGACGCACGCCTGCAGTGGTGATACAAGCAGAGTGTACCAATAGGTGAGAGGTTAAATGCATATGCAGGAGCACCTACACCCATCGATACAAATAAAGCCATTCGAGTGTCTTCACCACCTTGGTCGCTGTCAATTGACAGCGACCGCCTTTACGCTCTCGCATGAAACGTCTGACCTTCAAACCTGGCAGAGCTCACATCAACATCAATTTCTCAATTCATATTTGTGGCTGTACTTGCAACCGTCTACCAGGCTCTCTTCGCGTGTGAGGTCACCCACAACCCTGCTGTGGTTGCGGAACCTGAGGACTATCAGATGATTCTTCCTCAAACCAGGTATCCGTTGTATTCAGTGGCCTTTACTCGAAACAACTGACCTCTTATCGGCGCTTGTTTCATGCTCGTGCTTTCTGGGTCCAAGCTCATTGTTGTCTTCTGAAGGCTTTGCGCTGGGCGACTGTGCTATTCACGGTTCGTTGCTTCTCAGTTTCACGCAACACTTCAGTGAAGTTGTTCCTGTCTCTGTGTCTCTGTCCCTTCTTGTCTCTCAACCAAGCATAAATAGGAGTATCCAAACCAACAAAACACCAGGAAGCTATGCACAAGTGGCTTGGTAAGTAGTCTTATGCGCTCTTGAATACCCTTGAGCACCAAAACGACGAGGAGCAGCTGCATTTTCCACGCAACACTTGCGTTGTGGCAACATATACTGTGGCAACGAATCCTTCCACAAGATGACGACCACTAAAATTTGGGGCTGCATGAGCATGCTGCCGCGGGATGCGCGCGTCAGGCGCGGCCTCGGCCCGTGTATGGGAAATCTCAATAATAAATAGAGTTTGTATAGAAAAATGCATGTTTTGAGCCGTCCGGACACTTTTCACCCTAAGTTTGACCCTGGACAACCGCGTTTTCTTTCTGCATTCGTTTTGCCTACGCATGAACATTTGTATGCCTGACCCGTTGGCAGTCAGCAGCTGCCAGTCAACAGAAAGACTGGCAGTCTGACAAGTTGGGTACCTACAGACAGAGAGGCGCATGCATAGGTGAGGAAGAAACAAGAGCACAGAAAGGCATATGAAGACGCAAGTCACATTTTCATCTAAGCTTTTCACCAAGCACAAAAAGATGGAAACGGTTGCAAAAAAACCCAGAAAGCAGCATAAGCCAGATAGAGCCTACTGCAAGGACCTGGATTGAAGACACAAATCGAAAAAAGTCATTCTCCCTTGCTCCTCAGCCCACACATCTGACTCATACTACATTTTCTGCATCATTTTTTGGCCCAAAAAGTCAAACCAAGGCGCGGTCTCACCCGGAATAATATTCAAGATAATGTTTCTAGTCTTCTTTTTCAACCTTCTAACCAGAAACATACTCAAATTTGGCAACAGGAGGCCACAGAAAGATGAAACGAAAAGGAGATGCATGCATGGGTACAAATTGGCATAGACGGTCAAACAGCTCAGTGCGCGTCAGCACATGGAGTGCGCGCAAGTATCCAGTCGGACAATTTTGTCACACCCATACAGAAAGACTCTATTTATTATTGAGAATTCCTAAGCTCATGCCAAAATCTGAACCAGCAGCCGTCCGAGCACATCAGGCAGGCAGGTGATTAATTAAGTGAAACATATGAAAAAAAAAAAGAGACGTCCTCTCTTGCCCCATCGTTGTCTCACAATCAGCCATTCAGTTCCTCCCTGAAGTAACCAACTGCCCTTCATTCTGCTCTTCAGACCCACGCACAGTTATTTAAAGCAAAACAAGAGGACTCACCACAAAGAAAAGGAATCTGTGCTTTATGTCCTGGTCCTGCACATATGGAGAAGGACGGGGTATCAGCCAAACTACGAAAAAAAAAAGCTCTTCAAGAGAAGGGAGGGGGGGTGCACAATAGGGAGGGGGGAGGAAGGCCAGAAAACTGGGAAAAGCAGACAAAATACATTTTCGTACATGTGAGAGAAAGACCAGCAAACCAAAGGAATATGCAAACGAATATTCCCTTCCAGATGCATTGAAACACAGAAGTTTGAGGCTCGACCTCAGCTGTCTTTTGAGAGATGCACAATATTCAGGAAATCTCAATAATAAATAGAGTTTGTATAAAAAAATGCATGTTTTGAGCCGTCCGGACACTTTTTACCCTAAGTTTGACCCTGGACAACCGCGTTTTCTTTCTGCATTCGTTTTGTCTACGCATGAACATTTGTATGCCTGACCCGTTGGCAGTCAGCAGCTGCCAGTCAACAAGCAGCTGCCAGTCAACAGAAAGACTGACAGTCTGACAAGTTAGGTACCTACAGACAGAGAGGCGCATGCATAGGTGAGAAAGAAACAAGAGCACAGAAAGGCGCATGAAAACACAAGTTACATTTTTATCTAAGCTTTTCACCAAGCACAAAAAGATGAAAACGGTTGCAAAAAGACCCAGAAAGCAGCACAAGCCAGATAGAGCCTACTGCAAGGACCTGGATTAAAGACACAAATCGAAAAAAGTCATTCTCCCTTGCTCCTCAGCCCACACATCTGACTCATACTACATTTTCTGTATCATTTTTTGGCCCAAAAAGTCCAACTAAGGCGTGGTCTCACCCGGAATAATATTCAAGGTGATGTTTCTAGTCTTCTTTTTCAACCTTCTAACCAGAAACATACTTAAATTTGGCAATAGGAGGCCACAGAAAGATAAAACGAAAAGGAGATGCATGTATGGGTACGAATTGGCATAGACGGTCAAACAGCTCAGTGCGCGTCAGCATATGGAGTGCCCGCAAGCATCCAGTTGAGCAATTTTGTCACACCCATACAGAAAGACTCTATTTATTATTGAGAATTCCCATATTTTGGGGGGACCAACTAGGACCGACCCACGGTCCAGCAGGGCTTAAAAAAATGAACGCGACCCTCTTGCTGTTCCTTTAACTCAGGCTTTGAGTATGCAAAAATTTGTGCAAACACATCAGTTTTAGCAGTAAATTTAATGTATGTTTTTTACTTTATAAAAACAAAACAGTCAGAGTCTTTTCTACTGAATTTAGAAGTCAGACACACCTAAACAACTTCCATGCAAGATGCAGTCCTTCGCATTTGACTTCTAAATTCTGAAGGAACCTGCATATATAATTATACATAGAATTATGCATAATCAAACACAGCGATGATGCAAAAAGAAAGGATGGTGTTCCGTACTCCTCCAGATGCAGTAGGTCAGACGAAGCCAAAACGGAAGAATAGAACTAGAATTGGAGTTAAAAATATCTTTTAATTATTCACTCAGTGTTATTGAAGTCAGTGAAGGTCGGTTCAGATCGCTTCAAGTCAATTCTTCCAGAAGGTAAGTCAACTCGATTTGGGATTCAATTCTGTTACTCCGAGGTCAAGTTTTTAATCGATTCTTTCTTTTCTTTTTTTTCAAAGTTGCATTTTATGCTTATTTCCTGCAAAGGTTGCCAATTGTGAAAGTGTATCAATTATGTAAGTGTATCATGTTTGACAGACTTTCATTTTTGAAAGTGTATCAAGTTTGACATACTTTGCCTTAACCGATACAGAACCGATTAATCGGCTTCTTGTGAAAGTTAGGCAAAAGAGATGGAGGTGGGAATCGAACCCAAGACCTTCCGCTTCTCAGTCTGCCACCTGGCAGTGCTCACATTTCATCCATTATGATTCTCCTGATGTCTGCCAAAGGACACAGACAGCAAAACGTCTCAGAATAATCAAAGACTTAAGTTGCGGTCTGAGTAGACCGTAACACATGTTCCCTCCTCAATAAGGCGCTTCCACGCGCCTTTAAAACTACTGTCGTCTCCTTCGCCTTCAAAGTACGACATAACAATGGATCGATTTGGTGAAGGGAACTCTTCTTCCTCTATCTCCCTCTAACTTAAATTTTCTAGCATATTTCAATGATTTAAGAAATATTGAGAAACTTAATTCTCTAGGATAATAGCTAAGATAATAGTAAGATTTCAATTTGGATTTCACTATATTTTCATCTTCTTTAGAATTAGCGTGAAATCTATGAAAAAAAAAATCGAGAAAATGTCAAACGTTTAAAAATGAGGCCTAGCTGAGGTTTTGGCGGGGTAGTTTAATTTGGTTGCTTGGTATGGGCTTTCCTCCCGCATGCGTAGAGGAAGAAAGCTGCCTGGTCTGGTCTCCTGCTGCTCGTTTCCTTGACCTGTCGCACAACAACCTCCTCGAGCCCCACAGATTCCAGAAGGGACCTAAGCTCCTCCACCTCAAAGTGATGCGTGCTGTAGAGGACTGCTCCTGTGCTGGAATCTCTGCAGACATGCAGTCGGTCGGTGAGATAGTGAGGCAGGCACCACTAAAAATAAATAGATGAACCGAGACGGACTTTGATACAGGCAGGCCCATATTCAAGCATCACACGTGTTTAGACTCCTGCGGCCTGTCGTTTGCTTAGTGATCCCTTGCGCACAAGGTATGCGTGAAGGACCGTGGCCAGAGACTGAGCACAGAAAGAAGCACAGGTGGGGTAGCTTGTCTTGTACACCTGCATGTCTTGTACACGGAAGAGAAACCAGAGACGAAGAAGAGGGGGAAATCCGACGACATGTTTCAGCGCTTTCTGGTGAAGCGTGCGTGCGGTTAAATGAATGAGCATACGCTTGCGCCAAAATGCGTTGCCAAAAACTCCTCTCTCACTCTTCGACGATTCAATCCCCCTCAACGACCCAAGTACGTACCGAGAGAAATACGTATTTTTTTCTTTCGTTAACGGTTCGTCTTTCTCATACTGAAGTTGGTACTCTGGATTGATGTCTCCAGAAGCTCCGCTCACAGACAGGTAGAAAATGCCCCCGTCTCGGAGGAACGAAAGCGAATGCTCCAAAGCAGTCCGCCTTTCACTTTCTGATCCCACCACAGACAGAACAAGTTGAAGAAGAACAACATCAAAGAAATCGAGTCCAGCTTCGATCTTCAATGACTGCATTCGCCTGGCATCGCACAAGTCAGCAACGAAAAATTGGGGTGCGAAGACACTCTCTTTTTCTCCCTGCTGCGCCACTCGGTCTTTCGCCACTCTCACCCCTTCTTCACAAATGTCGACACCTGCCACTCGGCCTGCCTTGAGCCCCTTCCTCTCCAGCTCCCTGAAGAGATTAAAAAGAAAGGAACCGTCACCGCAGCCAAGGTCAAGCACGTCGAGACAACGCCCCCGGTTGTCTCCTTCTGCAAGCAAAATCACTTGGTTGTTTCCACGTGAGCGAGTTGCACTTTCGACCGCGTCGCCCCCCCCGCTTGCTTCATCTGAATCGAAATTAAGCGATGCATGACACGACCCCTAATGGTCGGTGAGGACTGCCATCGCATTGACAGCACCGTCTGTGAAAACACTGTGTGGATTGCGCATCAAAAGCACAAGACTCTCTATCTACACACAGACAGACCTTCGAACGGACTTCATCCTTTAAAAAAAAAATAAAACTCTCACTTGTGTTCTGAAGGCCTCGGTCCCGTTCCTTTGATTTCCTTCCCTTTCCTTTCCTTTCCTTTCCGTCCCTTTCCTTTCGGTCCCTTTCCTTCCCCCCCTTCCTTTCCCTTTTCTCTCCTTTGCTTTCCTGTCCTTTCCTTTCGTTCCCTTTGCTTCCCCTCCCTTCCCTTCCCTTTCCCCCCCTTGCTCTGCGTCCGCTTGCCGTCTCTTCCCTGCCTTTACCCTTGCACGAAGCGTTGTGACGTACGCACAGAACGAGCTCACCTTCTTTCAGCTTCTCGAAGAGCAAGGACACTGTATGTGCACAGTCTCCCTTCGTCGGAATTATCTTGCCAGGCCAGTGCCGCCACCGGTCCACATTGGAGAGAGGGACTTCAAAACTCGGCGAGCCGTCTCCTCCCGTGCCGGCCGTCTCCATCGCCATGGCAGCTCCTGGCACAAAGGTTAATTCGTGTAGGGGCGGTGAGGATTCAAGTGGGCTGAATAGAAGCAGAAGAACCCTTGCGTGTGTGAGTGTGTCGCCATCCCCATTTGGAAGTTAGTGCGTGTCATCGCTGGAACGATTTGCCATGTCAGAGCAATGCGCGCGCGTGCTTCCGGCGCGCGTCAGGCCCGCGCGCGGGCTCGGCCCATGCATGTGCACAATTGTGCACACATTTCAGGTACGTGGGGCAAAGTTTTCAAGCTGAAGGAGAATCTTAGGAGATTCAGTTTGCAGTATGGATCATGGGACTCAGTCATGGAGGGAACCTCGGCTGTAATCGAGCCGGCTGCCCCCATTCCTGCGACAGATTGACTTGCAAGCTCCTCGAAACCACAGCGGTCGAGTGGTAAGTCCGAGACTGCGCTGAAAAGTTTGGGCCGTCTCCGATATTCAGGAGTGTTCTGGCAGTCACTGTCAGTCCAACAGAACGAACGCGACGCTGTTGCTTCTCCGGGGTTCTCTTGAGTGCGCAAACACATCAGTTTTAACCATAAATTCAACGTATGCTTTTCGCTCTGCAAAAACAAAGTAGTCTCTTTCCGAGTGAATTCAGAAGCCACGCGCGAAGGACTGCGCCTTGCGGGGAACATGAATGCATAAGCAAAAACACTGAGGATGCAAACAGAAAACATGAATCATGTGGATGGTGAAGGGAGCTCCTCTTCCTCCAGAGAGCGCCTCTTTGTCTGTTCTCTGTGCGCCTTTTCGTGTCCATTTGATCACTTTGGACAGACCCCGCCGTACGAGCACCCCAAATTTCGATTTCTCGAAGAGGAAGTCTTTTCCATTCGAAATCCGTTTCCTGAAGAAGGCTGTGCTTCCATATGTCTAGGGGGAAAGTGCAGCAAGTGCAGGAAACCTGTGTGTGTGGATGAGGGCTGCAGCGTCTTCTACGGAGTTCGCGTTTGCCGTCTTTGTGTGAACCCGCTATCGTACCCTTCGCAAATGAGAGCAGAATTGGAGAAGATGAAGAAGTCTCAGACTTGAATGAAAATTGTGTGGAAAGCATACGAAAGACGGTCTGAATATGCTGTCCTCCCCTCTGCTCTTGCGGCCTCTCCTGTCTGTCTTTGCCGAGGATTCTGCTTGTCTCAGACCCCGTCTCCCTCCATTTCTCTTGGTTTTGAACTCTCCCTCTTCTCCCCCTTCCCTGAGGCGACTCTTCTCGCCTTGTTTCCCTCGAGTTTTTTTTTGCCTTCCCTCTTCCTGTCTCTTTCGGTCTCCCTCCGTCTCTCTCATCTGCATTTACCTCACTATCCCTCTCTCACTAACTCTCTTTCTTTTTATCTAGCTTTTTATGGCATTGTCCTCTCATCCTTGCTCTCTTTGCTCCCGTCTCTCTGACTCTCCCTCTCCTTCTGCCCCGCCCCCCCCCTCTCTCTCCCCCCCTCCTCCTCCCTCTCTCTCTTTCACGCACGTTCTCGCCTCGGTTCTCGCTCTCGCGCTCTCTCCCCCCCTCTCTCTCTCAGGCTCACTGAGTCTCTCCCACAGATACCAGTAGCTATGCACATCTGAAATAGCTATACATATGTCAGTCTAAGTATCGATAAGATAAACAATGATCCGAAGAGTCCATGAATTTGAATTTTAAGTTATTTTAAAAGAAATCAGGTTTATTAAAGTAATATAATTTATGATCGGTGCTGTCTAGCAACTTAGTTAATTTATCAAATAGCAACTGTTTGTACTATGTGACTAGCCATTTTAAGCTATTGATGACTACGCTTTCTAGCCGGGCCTGGGTAATTGGGGCCAAGCTAGGTCATAGACCGGGAGCACGGCGGGGTTAAAGGGCAGATGAAGTTAGATAAGGGGCCCGGGCCAGGGGGGGCAGACAAGGCCAGGCGGGGTAGGCCCGGCTAGGCTAGGCCGGGCCAGCACAGGAAGGCCATAGAGTTAGACCAGACCGGTTGATAAATCGGATCCAGTGTTGAACCTACGTTTTCGTTTTCAATTTTATAATCTTTAGATTACTTTTGTATGTTTTTTAAAGAAATTATGTTTAAAAAAGAAGAGAAAAGCGCCAAAAAGTACTAAAACTAGCAGTAAAACGCTGAAAAAACGTACATCATAGGTCAACAACTCGCGGTGTGTGTCTCTAACACACTCCGTATTTAGGTCATCGGGCCGTGACACACCGATGATGGTGATCACTCTCCGTTTTTAGGTCCCTTCAGCCTTCGTGAACTCTCCGGAATGACATACTCCGCAAATTTAACACACTCCGATTTTAGGTCCTCGGCCCTAAACTCTTCGAGAGTTGGTGACCCAGAAAAAATATGCAGTTTGCACTAATTAAAAGTGAACCTGTTTTTGAACCTGTTTTTGAACGTATCTGATTCAGGTTCATTACTTCGAAATGAACCGTGAACCTTGAACCTTTTCCTAGCACTACGGTCCTGGATAAGATTAATCTGATTAAATTATATGCTTGATTTTCTCTGACGAAATGCGCATGAAAAACAGAGTAACAAAGGGTAGGGGTCACTGTGATGCGGTAACATACATTCTCTATTACTTTTGTAACCTTATACCTCCGTGCAAAGCCTCTCTTTCTTACTCTTTTTATTTGATAAAGCATACTGACCAGATCTTCTACCTTGGAACATCTTAGAACGTGGCTCTCTGTTTCCTTTCCCCTTCTCTTTTTTGTCATGGGCTTCTGCGAGCTGTTTAGCAGTCACATATTAAAAAACGCTTTGGATCTCCCCCACACTCTTCGTCTCATGCATCAAGATTCTTTTTATGGATGTGTTCACGTGGTAGTCTGTTTCGTTGACCAAGAAAGTGAACAGGGTTATTTCATTAATTTTTCCATCCCCTCCTGACTTTTTTACATGCTTTGCTCTTTTGTTTCTCTTATCTATCCATCTTTATCTCAAATAGCCAATGCATTCCTCCCTTTCTCATTCGTGCACTGGGCATTCTGTAAGGATATGGACTTCATCCTCAAGGACTGAAATGTCAAGCAAGTTGAAACAAAATGGATAAATTCGTTTTTCAAGTGGCACTCTCTGTTCGCTTTTCTGTAGCACCCTTCTTTTTGTGATGGCGAAGCTTCTTTCTCAAAGTTTAAATGCTGCTCTCCTTCTATGTACTGACCAGGGTGGCGGCTCAGTGTAGCAAGAGGGGGTTTTTCCGATTTCTTCTTCTCTGATGCATGCACAGAGTGTACCAGTATTTCTTTTTGCATTTCCTTCTTTCTCCAGGAAAGACCACAAATGAAGGAGATTTCCGTTCTGGACCCCTCTGTTTCATGCAACCCGAAACCCCCTCGAACTGAGTCAGTCTCACCTGTTCTTCTCTCTTTCTTGTCTTGATTGTTTATTCTACCTGCCTCTTAAACACTTTCTTCTTTCTCTTTTCCATCTCATCTACATTTCTTTCTTTAAACCATCTTGATCCATGTATAACTATTCTGTCTTTTCTTTTAAAAGAAGGCTGTTGGCTAGGCTGTTGGCCTACTTGTGCTGGTGTTCCGAGTCTTTTAGTACACCGGTCTCAAACGGGTGTTCACCTCTGTTATACAGCGTTCTTGCACTCTCTTCTAAGTGGAAAAAGAAGTCATACGGATGCATTGCCTTAAATTCTTTTCAGTCTGATATGTACCTTATTCATTATTCATTTCCTAACCAGAAATGATAATTTTTTCTTAATTTCTCGTTCAATTTAGATTTTAAGGCTACTTTCAAGAGTGATGTCTACATTGTGCATTATATATAGCCTCCGATTAGGACATAGGAAAGAATTAATATTCCGCGTACTTCTGAGTCTAGTTCTAAGTTTTACTCTTGGTTGCTAGCTTGGTTGGCGACGGTTGCTCCGCGCCGCGAGTCCGCGGTCTACCGTCTCCTATCAGGCCTTAATTAACTTGCACCTTAATTAATTCAACAATCTAATTTTATTTTATGATGAGTTTGCTCAGGCTTGATCGAACAACATTTAAATTTCAGTTTTTTAAGTTATACTCTTAATTCTTAACCTTATGTGACGCCTTGGCCTTCCCAATCTTTAACTTATGATCAAGACATCTTGCCGCTCACTGCGCTCAGGCTCCTCTTTTCCCCCCTCATGTTGCAGTTTAAACTCGATCCTCCTTCTCTTGCTCCGGTTTTTGCTCACTCTTTGCATTTTCCTGCTCTTCATCCTGTTCCCCCTCGGCTTCCCCTTCTTCGCTCGCTTCGTCCTCCTCCGACTCCTCTCCGTCATCCTGTATAGGATCAGTCCCGTCCCACACTTCGAAGTCAGACTCCGAGTCTCCCCTCTCCTCCCCTGGACGCAACTTCTTAAATTCTTCCATCTCCTCCCTTAACAGACGCGCCTCTTCCAGAGCCTCCTTGCACATGCGCGTCCAGAAAGTTTTAAAAGACTGTTCAAAATAAGAATCGATTTCCCGGACGGTCAACAATTCCTCCGCTTCCTCGTCTTCCTCTACTCCCGCATCTTCAACGACCTCCTCCTCCTCCTCTTTCTCCCCCTCCTTTTCGTCCAACTCCTTCCTCTCTGCGTCTTCAGCTTTCCCCTCCTCCCTGAACACACGAGAGGCGCCCCTTGCTGGAGGCAGCGGAACCCTGCTGAAGATCAGTCTCCTTCTCTGCTGTGCCCTGTGCGTGGCCCTCCAATCCTTTTTGAATGCTGCGTCTGGGACCATCTCTGTCGGGTACGAAATGACGTCTGTGCGCACGAAGGGTGTTTACACATGGAGAGAGGTAGACAAATAGTACTGAGAAATCTGTTAATCCACACACATGCACATACACACACACACACACACACACGCACAGCGAAAGGGAGAGAGGGGGGGCAGAGACCCGCTTCAGTACAGCAGGGACAGATAAGATGAGATGAGACTCTCTTGTTCTGAAGGCCTTCGTCTTCCTTCCCACGGAAGAAAGCAGAGCAGTAATTGACCTCCAAAAAGACCTGCTGCTGGCTCACTTCCTGACTTACCGTCAGGACGAAAGACAGCTGTGGGGTCCGCCTTCGAGAGAAGTCCGTTCATTCCGTATCTATTCAAACCCTTTCCCTTGCCTTCCTGCGCCCTCATTCGCTCATCGACTTCCCATCCGTTTGTGGGCCTTTCTCGCCAGGTGCGCTGTAGAGTCGTGAGGTCGTCATTCGACTGAAGTGAACTTCCAGATCCGAACAGAGTTCCTCCAAGACGTTCTGCGTGTGCGAGAGTGACGGGATCCACAATGAGCTTCGTGGACCCTCTTTGGGCAGTGGGGCTCGTATGATTATCTTTCGCCCCCACGGTGGACCTTCTTCTGTGGAAGAAAGAATTCCCCCTGATTGTTGCACGACGACCTGAAATATCACCCCCAGCGTTGTTTGTGCCTGTGGGAGATTCGTCTTGCTGCTGCTGCCCTGCTCGCGCGGTGAAAGTGGACATCCTGGAGTCTGCCCTTGAGAAACCGGGCTTTGTTGAGGGTGAAGGGGAAGAGGGTGAGGGTGGTCTGGCGGACCCTCTGGAGGCCATCGCTTGCATAGGCAGCGATATCTTTTCCCTCAAATCCTTCTCCTCCATCGGTTTTTCGCCTGTGGTCGCATCCGTCCTTTCACGAACAGGGGACAGCGCTCTCAGAGGTGCAGGGTCGAACGCGAGGGGAAGGGGGCCGTGCGCATGGACGAAGTTTTGGAATTCCAAGGGCGCGTGTCGGAGCTTTCGTGAGAGTATGGAGATAAAGAGATCTACAGAGAGACGACGCTGCCGAAGTGTTGCAATGGCATCACTGTCGAGAGAGACCTCAGCAGATTGCTTGGTGTCGTTGAAGAGGGCCAGTGCGTCGGAGGTCAGGCCGAGAGAAGGATGAATTGACGGAGGGGGAGGGGGACGAAATGGGGAGACCGGGCGGAGTTGTCCCGGGAACTCAGGAAAGGGATAGCGACGTCCACCGGACTGTCGCCGTTCTTCGTCCTCCTCCTCCTCTGGTTTTTCTTTCTTTTCCGACGTGCCTTTTGTCTTTGTGGTTCTTTTCTTGGCAGCGATATTTTCTTCCATTTTGCTGACAGAGGGGAATGGAAAGGGGAAGGTTGCCTCTGGAAGAGAAACAGATTTGGGCAACAGTTGAAGAGACAGAGATTCCTTTCTGGGTCTACACAGAGACGAGGGGGAGAGGATTTGCGTCGTCGGTTGATCGGGTAGAAACAAAGGGGAGGCGGGAGGAGATGTTGCGGGTCGGAGGGGGGAAGGGAGAATGCTTGAGGGAGCTCTGCTGAAGATTTTATCTTCTGGCCCTGCTTCGTCGGATGTTTTTGTCTTTTGCTTTTTCCGTTTCTTCTTTTTCAGTAAAGCAAAAAGCTCACTAGAAGGATCCAGAGGCATCGGGGCTGGAAAAAACTTTGGATCTATTTTTAGAGGCACAGGAAGATGCCGATCTCGAAATGTGGCGTCTCCCCAATACACTGAACGAAGAGCACCTGCACGCAAATGAGATACAAAAGTCATCAGAACGTCGACAAGACAAAGCTTCCCTCGTCGTTTGTGGATGGAAATCATAAGCACCGGCCGAGGAGTGCGGGAAGTAAACGCAGGGTTCTCTCTAATCGGGGATGCTAACCTGTGTGTTGCTGTGTGCCGGACAAATCTGCTTTCTGACCTACTCTACTCACCTTTTGCGACCTTTTCCTGCAGAGACGCAAATGCCGATGCGTGTTCAGCAGCTCTCTTCGACCGGTTGTCCTTGCCCTCAGTGAACCTCACGTCTGCCGTAGTTTCCGCTGCACAGACAGAAAGTCAGTCAGGCGGAAAGACCGTCAGTCAGTAAAGCAGGCAGGCAGGCAGGCAGGCAGGCAGGCAGGCAGGCCGGGAAGAGGGAAGCGTGAGGTGGAACATTCAATAAAAATTGCATGACCGTATTTGCAAAGTAGTCGAGAAACGAGAGAGGGACCGCCGACGGCTGAAGCGACTTTGATATCTCCCGAGACGTTTACTCCCACCAACCGACTCACTGCCTGACCGACTGACTGACTGACCGAAAACATCTCTTGCGTGCATCATGCCCACAGTTCTCCTGACAAGGGCGAGGTCGATTGCCTCCTCTTTAAAATCGTCCGCAACGGCGCCATCAAACTTCTTTCCAGCTGCATATATTCATTCAATCAGCATGCGAATTGAATGTCCACAGACAGAGTCACGGCACACTTAACTTAATTGTATTCCAATTCGTTCCTTTCCTTTGTTTCCTTCCCATCAGAAGCAAAAGCGTGTGTTCTTTGAGCAAGACTGAAAGAAAAGTCCCTGACGACTCAGATAGACCCCTTCTCTGCCTGCCCGTCTGATTTCCAGTGGATGCGCTCCATTCTTACATTCATCCCTATCATCAACTCCCTTCTCCCGCTTGGTGAGCTGCCTTTTCCCGTCGGGAGAGACGCATTCTTTTATAGAACGACCATGAAGCAGTCCAAAACAAGGACACGCAGACAGACACATAGACAGAAAGAAAAAAAGACAGTAAGAGAGACGGACGGACCGCCCGGCATTTTTCTGTCGAGAGGATTCTTCGGATGAAGGAGGCCGGCTCTCTCGTCTCTCTCCTTGTGCCTCTGCAGTCAAACAGAAACGCACACACACACACACACACACACACAAGCAGAGAGAGTGGGCGGGGATGGGACAGAGAGATGCACAAACAGTTGCGTTTTCGAGAGCTTTCGGATGTGCTTTGGCGCTAAAGGCATTGAATTATCGATGTAGCGTTTTGAAACTTTCCGTCGCGATGGGTGTGTGTCTCCATCAACGCATCCAGTAGAAGGATTAAGAGTTCAAACAAAGTGACTCAAAAATGCGTGGAGTCAGTCACTGATTTTGACCACACTGAGCAGCCACACGCTGTGCGCATTTATGAGACCTCGTTCAGAAAAGCGAAAAAGCGATTGGAAGCATCAA
The DNA here is from genome assembly GCA_018398765.1 of Chromera velia. Lineage (NCBI taxonomy): Eukaryota > Chromeraceae > Chromera > Chromera velia. The sequence continues at coordinate 75,417 of JAHBMJ010001594.1, forward strand.
GAACAAGTTCACAATAACACAAGGGCAAGGCTCTACCCCTCCGCATACTGGACCAAAAGAATTGACCCCCTAACCCCCCCCCCCC
>JAHBMJ010001594.1:75509-110598 GCA_018398765.1 Chromera velia
CCCCCCCCCCAAAAAAAGCAATCAGAAAGGCACGTACCTTTTTGATTCTCTGAATGTCCCTGTGAAGCAACGAAAATCTGGTCTCCTGTCTGAGGGCCTCCTTCAAGGAGACGGCGTTGCGCAGTCGGACTCCGAATCTGCAGCAGGGGAGGGTAGGCATACGCAATGGAAGAAAGAAGGAAAATGACAACTCTTCTCAAGTGTCTACACAGATGCAGTAGCATGAAGAGAAAAGGCAGCACAGAGAAAGAGCCAGAGAGCAAGAGCGAGCGAGTGAGCGAGCGAGCGAGCGAGAGAGAGAGAGAGAGAGAGAGAGAGAGAGAGGGAGGGAGGGAGGGAGGGAGTCGATGAGAGAGAGAGATAGAGACGGTTCTGAATGGGAAAACAAAGGAATAAACGGACAAAACCCCCTTCGATCAGACTCCTTTGAAATGCCCCGACCTGGTTTGGAGTTCACACTCAAAGTTCAGCCACTTGCGGAAGAAGAAAAGGGGAGAGAGGACCTGCTCGGAGCTCAGGAGCTTCCCGAACCTCAAAAGCAGACCCGAAACCTGAAGGCAGTCATGCAGAACCGCACATACAAACAGAGAGGAAGGAACGGCGAATGAAGCAAACAGTGGAGGAAAGAAAATAGAGCAAGCATGCAATCGAAGAAGGAATCACGGAGGAAAGGAAAGAAAACAAAAGAACAAAAGCAAAAATGAAGGAGAGAGAGAGAGAGTGATCAGTAAGTGAAAAGGCCAATGATGAATTGCCCCCCAGACTGCTTTAATAAAGCCCCGCATCATCACATACGCGTTCACACAGAATCCCTTTGTGTCTGTGGCCACATTAAAATGCACACTGCAGAGACAAAAATGGAGATATTGCCACGCAGAGATTGGCAAGAGACTGGTACATGCACCGAGGAGACAGAGAGACCGTCTGTATTTTGTGGACTTGCACATCTATCTTTCAGGCTTGGTTCTCGCTCCGTGCTGTAAGTCTCTTCCTTCCGACTGACGGACACTCGGTGAAACAACGCGAACTGAGTATGGAGGAGGGAGACCGAACAATGCGGGCACTCCTATCCACACACCCTGCCCTGCCACTACAACATGACGCTCCTCTCTTTCCTTCAACTGCTGCATTCCCCTCCTCCCCATTGCAGTCACTTTCTCATTCTGTCCCCCACTCCCTCCTCCTGCTGCTGCTGCAACACACGCGGATGTCTTTCCAACCCTCCGCCTGAAGTCTTCCAGCTCTGCCAGGTAATCGCGTGTGGCCTGAAGCTCTTCGTCCTCTCTCTCTAACACAAACCTGCAAGCAGAAGGGAGAGTCTTGTGGTCACGATTCTTCTGAATCCGCCATTCTCGAAGACGAAGATGTCTAAGGGACAGAAAGGGCAAGGAGACACGAACTGCTGCACGGCTACAAATAAGATGCCCTGGAGATATGACGTGTTCCTCTCCTCTCCGTGTCCACTACTGTCGTACCGTCTCGAGAACCTTCAGGATCACCCCGGGGACGTCAATCAAGGCTCCTTGTTTGATGAATCCATCAATCCATCAATCAGTCAATCAATCAATGGCTCGACTCACTACGACACCGACGCACGCACCTGCGCATCCACCCCGGCAGGCCAGGAAGGAGACACGAATACCCTCTCGCTCTGCGGAGCTTCAGCCGCTCCCTGTCGTCCCTGGTGAACCTCCAATCACTCGGCCCGATATCGCCCTTGTTCGATTTTTCCCACACGCCTTTTGACCCCCTTTCCTCTGTGTGCTCTCCCCCACACTCCTGTACATCATCACCCTCCCTTCCGAGAGGGGACACAAGGCCCGTCGTCGGCCCCTTCTGCTGCTTCGACTGGAGCCATGCTACGGCAGCTTGAAGCTCTGAGGGGTTTATGAAAGTGGCGGGATGATTTGAGTTGTCGGCCCTGCAGACACTCAGCATATCGACACGTGCAGTTGTGTGTGTTGAAGAAAAGAATGAGAGAAGGAAGAAGGATCACTGTGCAACGAGAGAGAGGCGCGGCGGGCCTCTTTCTACACTCACTCACAATCGGAAGAAAGGAAGGACCCCAGGCACTCCTTGGGTAGGTTTGAGCGTCTATCTCCGAAGAAATGGGGACCGACAGAGGGATACCTCCCTCCCTCATATGGCACCTCAGGTCGAAGAAAAACGAATGAACGCATCGATCAGTGAGGACAGATACATGCGAGAGAGCTGCTCTCAAGGTCGCGAAGCGGCAATGAGAATGAGACAGTAAACAGAAGAGAAAAGAAGAGAAGAGAAGAGAAGAGAAGAGAAGAGCGATAAGCAGGTCGGGAGAGAGGAACTAACGGACTTCCGGTCGAATACGAATCGGAGTCCGTTCAGTGGATGTTCCTCTGGCACGGAGGGAAGCCGCCTGCAGATTGAAGAGAAGAGAAGAAAAGGGAAGGGTGGGTTGATTTTGCACAGGTTCTTTCTGAGCAAAAACGCAGGAAAAGAATGAGCAAGAAAGAGAAAAGGGAATGGAGACGGAAGCCAGCAAGAACAAACGAGAGGAAGGGGAGCGGGGGCAAAGAGAAGGAGAAAGAGGGAGTGGAGGCCGAAGAGTTCTTTCTTCCACATTCGTCCCCATTCAACGTACAGCCCGTCACTTTGTCCAGTGATGTGAGGGAAGTCCCTGACTGCATCATGCTGACCAACCACAGGGGAGAGTCCCGAGAGGCCGTTACCAGAGCAGCGCCCTTTGTGATGAGCAGAAGGACAACCTCTTCAGAGTCGATGCTACCGGGGCCCTGCGTCGTCTGGGGGGTCTCCTTCCGCCTTCCTCCGCCTGAAGACTCATTGACACCTACTGTACTTCCCCTGCGTTGCACTGCTACAACGCTCCCTCTGCGCTGCGTCATGTTCCCTGCACTCGCTCGTCGCTGTGCAAGAGACACCCGTCTCCCACTCGTCCCTGTGCCTCCCTGCAGATCGTTTGAATTTTTCTTCTCTGCATCAGTACTGCCAGCAAGCAGAGCCTCAAATGGCACGGTGTACTGGGAGTAGTTGGGTGCATGGAGGGGGTCCCCTGCACAAGAGGAGAGGGGGGGGGTCACAATCATTCGAATGGTCCTGAAGACTGCAAACGCCATCCATCTGTGTTTATGCATGTCCTTCATGCTTGAGAAACCGAAACGCTCTCAGCACAGCCCATCCGCTGCATGGCTTCCAAGGTACAAGCAAACCCGTATGCGTTTCCTGAGAAGCATGTGCGGGTTTTCGTTGTTGTCCCCTCCCCCCCTTTCATCCCCAGACAATTCAATTCACAACAGAGCGCTGCACCTCACATCAGTGAAGAAATGTATTCACGACCCAAAACAACAGCAACAGCGGAAGTGGGGGCTCTATGATTTCACAAATTGATTGAATGCCAAGCGTCATGTACGCAGTTTCACACCACAGCTTCTAAGGGCTCAAAGAGTAGACTTAACGAGCCGCGACACATTTGTAATCCCAGATATGGAAAAGCGACCAGAAGCCTCACTAAATCAGGAGTGAAGAACGCTGAAACATCTTACAAGAACCTATGAGTGAGGGCTGGTCTCCATAAAACTCTCGAAGCCCCCAAATGGTTGCATGGGTCTTCTCATCAGTCAGTGACCCTATATCTCATTGTAAAAGACGCTTTGTTTTGGCGTGGCCTGTTGCGAAAGAAAAGAGACGAAAAACAGAGACACCTCACGTGAAAGGCGACTTTTAGAAGGGAAGGCGCCTTTGGGTAAAGGTTTCGCCGAACAAGTTGAGTCTGAATAGTGGAGGGCAGAATCCATCAGAAAGCGAAGAGTGTCTGTCATTCCACTGTCTGCACCGTTCTACCTGACTGACCCTCTTTGCAAATCAGAGTCCCCATCGGGATGTCAACCTGCTCTGTGTGCTCAACGAAGTGCTCAATGGTCTGTTAATTTGCAGGAAGTCATCACGCACAGTTTTGACGTTCATGTATGTGTATGCGTGTATGAATTCCTTCGGAGGGTCAGTCACTTGACCACCAATTCACGATTAGAGGTTTGGTTGATTTTGTACTCCTCTAGTTTCATGTTGCTGACCCACAAGGAAGTGAAAGGCATTCAGCACTGGCAGAAACAAGACAAGAGAGTCTGCAGAGTCTGCATAAAAAGTGGCTAGAGTCGCGAAAGATTCAGTCAGACAAGGGACACGTAGACAGGTAGACAGACAGATAGGTGTGCAGACAAGTAGGTAGGCAGAGGAAAGAACACAAAAAGAGACGGATTCACTCGAAGAGGGCCGAGGGACCAAAAGCGAAGACAGAACGGAACACATTCTGGGAAATAGGCAGAGCAAGCGACGTAGACACAGACTGATTACGCATGCTTTCTTCTCTTTGCTTCTCTGACACAGACAGGAAAACATGCAGACGGACAGACAAAATGAAGAACCTCTTCGTTGCTTCTTTAGAGTTTTTTTCTGTGCAGACCTCCCACCGGAGAGAAGGAGGGAGGGAGGGAGGGAGAGAAAAAGTGAGAGAAAGACAGACAGACAGACAGACCTGTTGGCCCTTTGTCGAGAGGAACCGTGCGGCCTGGACAAGTTTCTTCAGTTTCTCCTGTTTGTGCGCCTTCTGAATAAAACTTCGGATGCGAGAAACGACTTCGGGATCGATGACGATCACTGAGATACAACACACACACACACACACACACACACTCACACACACAGAGGAAAGAGGGCCTGGAAAGAGACAGGGGCTTTTTCAGAACCAGTGTGTTCTTTTCTGTCGCACCAAAGATGCATTTGGATGAACGCTGTTGTTGTCGTGATGGTTTTTGTAATTCAGGATGCTTTCCACTCACAAAGAGGAAGTGCACAAAGCCAGACGATGAAGCGGAGGATATACACCGATCGAAGGATCTCCAGAGGGGCAACTCTCTAAGAGAGGAGTGCGACAATCAAGCCAGCTCGCTGTTATGATTTCACATGTCAACGCTAAAGCTCCAACTTCTCCCCTACATGCCCACGTACCTGCTGCCTTGTGGCTAACCCATGCAGCGTTCATCCTCTCAGTGCCCTCAGGGCTCAGAAGGGCTTCTTCACCCGCGATGTCTTGAAACTGAACACAGGTGAAGAGACCGACACACACACAGGCAGAAAGCAATGTTCTTCACTGTCTTTTGAACTGCCTGCCTGGCTCACTGTCCGTTCATGATCTCCTTTCGAAGTAAGATTATGTTGTTCAAAAGGCAGGTCACTACGAGCACAGAATGAGATTCAGAGCGTAAGAAAGAACAACTGTCGGAGCGATTTGGTCGTGTACCCATTTTGGCCCTCAAAACTCAAAGAGCGTGCAGGAAGGAAAGAAGGAAGGAAGAAAGGAGAAGGAAGGAAAGCCGTCAAAGGGAAATAGGCCAACCGACTGACCGCTTCAAATTTCACAAGATCCTTCCGGAGAAGATTGTCCAAAGTACGTTGGGCATCCGTTGGATTTTGCTGCAAAAAAAAGAGGTCGGAGGGGAGAGCGACGTTTTTCATCATCATGACCGGAAAGAGGGTTCCTTCGGATTTGATACAAACAAGTGCGATCGAGGAGAGAGACAAATAAATCATTCTCCGTCGGTCACGTACTCAAGTCAGGAGTTCCGACAGACGCGGCAACCGGACACAAAGGAGGAACGAAGAAAGGAAAGCACGTACCTCAAAAAACTTATTCATTGTTGTAAAGTGTCCTCCTGTAATGCTCGAGGCCCTGCTGTTGGCCCGGGACCGGGGGGGACTGATGGCCCCCAGCTGATTGCCCCCCCCGCTCTTTCCTAGTGTTTGTGTGGGGGGCGGTGGGAGGACACCGATGGATGCGGCTGTCAGTGTGGGCTTCCTGGATCCGTGACGGGTGGGGGCTGCGTTGGTTCTCTCCGTCAGTTGGAGGCCTGATTTGGTCTTCAAATAAAGTTTCTTTGGGTCTAACTGGAGGGGGGAGGAGGAGGACCCCCCGAAGAAAGACCGGGAGAGACGGCCGTCCTCTAGCTTCTCTTCATCGGAGCTCTCTGCAGCAGGGTCCGGGTCGTCTGCGTTCGTTTCCTCGACCTCGAAGGCTTCTCCCTGAAGAAGAAGGTGGAGCCACGTGCAGGGATCCCCCTTCTTCCACAGACGCACCCCGCCTGGCACGGACACCTGCAGATGAGGGGCAGGTTGGGGGGTATGACTTAATTCATTTTGTGCGCACATCTTCAGACGCAACAAGTAAGAAAAGCCCCCCACAACCATGCGATACAGATGTCGGAGAGACACAGACAGACAGACAGAAAGAAAGAAAGAAAGAAAGAAAGAAAGAAAGAAAGATAGAAAGACAGAAAGACAGAAAGACAGAAAAGAAAGAAAGGAAAAAGAAAGAAAGAAAGAAAGAAAGAAAGAAAGAAAGAAAAAAAGAAAGAAAGAAAAAAAGAAAGAAAGAAAGAAAGAAAGAAAGAAAGAAAGAGAGAAAAAAAGAGAGACGGAGAGACGGAGACAGAGAAAGAGATGATCCTGCACACGTACCCGAACAACCGAAGCATACAAAGCAATGTTCTCCATCAAAGCTTTGCTCTTCGTGATCTCCAACCTCTCGAAGATCTCAAACCGTCCCATCGCTTTGGCGAGAAAAGAGACGTCTTCGTGGCTCCGTAGCTCTTTCGGTTTTCGTAAAATGTGAAGCATCTTTGTCACCTCCGCCTCCTTTCGCAACTCTGCCGTCCGACTTGACCACGCAGTGCCTCTGTACTGGTAAGTCCATCGAAGTTTCTGTGTGTGGGCAAGACAACGGACGTGCAGCAGCAAGCGTAGAGCAAGGGAGTAATTTAAACAACCGCAAACGTCCCCAAATTTGTCCATGACCCTGCTTGTCTCTGCGAGAATCTCCTCATGCTCCGCAAGCGGCAACACGGGTGCATCGGGGTCAAGGATGAGGTCTATCCGGTCCCGCTCTGCCATATCGGACTGCTTTTTTAAAATTTCCTCGGCCGCTGCCTTCTCATTCTCTGTCAGGTCTTCCCACCTTCTTGCTTGATTTCGTCTGTCTGCTGAACGGATGGAGTAGGCCTCCTGCCGAACCGCTTCAAATTCCCAATAGAAGGGCTCAGATCCGTTTGAGTTGAATGCTTCCTTCTTCTGCTCATTTCTGTCGGCCATACCAAAGATTGCATTCTTTCTTGGGGGATTCGCTTGAAGGTCAGAAGTCTTCTGGGACCGCAGAGGAGCCCTCCCTCCTCTTCCGCTTCCTCCGCGCCCTCTCCCAGCATCCCCCTTCACTCCACCTTCTCCTTCTTTCTGGTGGCTCTGTCCCCTCCCTTGACCCCGTGCAGCTGGCTGTACTTGAAAAGAGCTCTTCATCACAACATTTTACACCATCTGGAAAGCCGGTGTATACGGGGTGTGTCCACACATCGCAAGAAAGCGGGTTTCCGGATGTTCTTTGCCCTTTCGTCCACTGATCCCTTGAGACCAACCCTTCATTTCAGACCTCTGGGCTTTGCTGAGTGACCTCTATAGCTTTCGTTCGACGTAAATAGGTTCAGTAAGCAACCTCTGACTCAGGCTCGAGTTCTGACACTCCGACTGCTCGAGTGCCTGCAATTCGACGTAGAGCGTATATCGGTCAGCATGCGGAGTGCACGTATTTGTGCAAAACAATTTAGCTGCATGTGGCAGGCAATCATGCATATACAGATGGCGCCCAACTGCATGTGCACTGAGGGCAGCTCTGCATGCATCGCCTCGGGGGGCAGCTCAGCTCTGCTGAGATCAGCCGAGAGGCCCTGAGATCGCACGCATCCGCATAACGCATTTTTTCATTTTTTGGGCGGGGATTCGGTTCTGTCACGGGCAAATTCCAAAATGTGCCCCTCAAGCAACTCGCACGGAGCCGTGATCGCATTATAATATTATGTACTTCGCTCTTCATGATACGTGCCCCTCCAGTATAACTCGCACGGAGTTAATTGCATATGTGTTCATGCGCGGTCCCGAAAAGCATATTTTGCGCACGTTGCCGTGGCCCCCGCCATTTGCCCATGCATGCATTGCAGGCAAGACATGCCCAACATGCAATCAAATTATGGCCGACCCCCTAAATGGCCCCCCGAGGCACTCACCCAACTGGTTGGGTGTATCCCGTATATACAAACAATTATATATATATATATATAAGGGATACATAAGTATTATATAATACACAGCACGTTTCCAGGAGCCCACTTTGATCGATCAGTGTTTCGACAAAGCACATGATGTACCCTCCGCTACGTCATTTCGTCTGAAGGTTGAAGATTTCCTCTGTAGCTGCAGCCATGTCCCGACAGGATGGCGGCGTTGCGCGGGGTCCAGAAAAGCAAGGTCATGAATTGAGGATCGAGAAATGCAGCACAAGTACCTGAATCTCTCTACAGCAATTCATTGCAAGATTCCAGAGAAGAGCCTTGTATAAAAGTCTCGTTCTTTCCTCAAAGGTTCCAAGGAATAGGGAGCAAAACTGGGAGTGAATTTCCCTGGCATGCCAATTCTGCCCACTCGGAAACCACGGTTAAGTTTCTTGCTTAGACATTTGAGGTCCAGACAAACCGTTGAAAGTTTCACGTAGACAATCTTCTTAGTACTATCTGTCATTTAGCTGTCATTTAGCACTTCAGTTTTTCTCGACTTTTGACGATCCGCCTGCCCTCAACAGGCAAGCATCGATCAGTCTATAGGAATGGCAGGACGACCTTTCTCCCTCCCATGTCCGGGGGCTTTCTCAGTTCGGCGGGCAGAGGAGTGGGCAGGGATGGGATCTTCCTCTGGGGGTGGAGATGCGAAATGCCCTGCCGCTCCCGATGTCTACTGCGATGCCGGAGTGGGGGAGGGTCTGGGCAGTCCTGCATGTAGATCGACTTCAAAGAAAGCCGCAACAGTCAAGTGCCCTCAGGTTCGTCCGAGCTAAAGTGCGACAGTCAAGACACTCAGAAATTATGCAGCTCCACCCTCGAACCTATGTCTATTTTCATCCCTCTTCTTTGCTTTTTCCCCTCTCTATTTCGACGCCCGACCATTAGACTGAACACGAGTCTATGCACGGACATGCCGCTCATATGGCTGACTTGACAAAAAGACCCACGGAGGCCCGAAGGTTCCCTCCTCCTGCTCCGCTAGTCAGAAAACAGGCCTTCATAAGATTGAAATGGACGACTGTCTGCCCGCCTGCACGTGCCTCTAAGTGTCATTTTTCTCTGACTCTCTCACCTCCCCCACCCCTACTTGTGTGTGTGTGTGTGTGTGTGTGTGTGTGTGTGTGTATGCCCCAGTTCTGTTCGCGTCAATCGCGTCTCCTTTTCATGCAAGATCTTACGATGAACATTGGGTATTCTGTTCTATTCACACCACGACACGCAGAACCATCAATGCCTCTTCCCCCTCTCTGCAGACACAGGGCGCTGTTCAGGATCTTTGTCCCTGGTCAGACATGAACCCCAAGACCCATACAGACGACACCTGCCCTCTCTCCCCGAAACCCCAATGCCCTGCTGCTGCTGCGAGCCCGGTCCGTCAACCGCAGCAGCAGTCATTTTGTCCTGCAAATAACCGATGCCAAACAGTCGCACATTCAAACAATCGACTTCCCTCCTCCCCCGCATCACTTGTGTATAGACGTTCGTCCCCCGCTGTCGCCCCACCCCCTCCTCTCCCTGACCCCTCAAACAAAATGATGAACTCACAGCCTGTGGCTTCTGGAGGCTGTCGAAGGCAGAGGAACCAGCAGGACTTCGATTCCTTCCCACAATCTCCCAAGACAGGAAAGTGCATCAATGCAAGCCCCCCCTGTGGTTCCTTTCGGCAACAGCAGCAGCAAAGGGGGTGCACCTGTACTTGTGGTAGTGGGTCTGCTGAATTGGCAGCAGGCCCCGACCTCTGGTCGCATTTTGGCAAGGAGCGTGAGGCTGTCTCTCCCCGTCGTTGCGTCTGTGACTCCCTCCAGAGCCACCAGGGCCAGAGACTGGAGCGCTCCCTCTTGCAAGCAGACCTGCGCAGCTCCATTCCGGCTGCAGCGGAGCGCCAAGGGTGTCCGAGGTCTCCAGCACGGTACAATGCGAAGGGCTCCCCTGCTCAAATTCCCGTCGGCTGCTGTTCTGCTGAGTGGGGGAATTGCGGACTTCCCGAGGGAGAAGATCAGGCTGAGGGGGGGTATGACTGTATGGCCCAACAAGAGAGTATGATGGGGGGCTGTGCGGTTCACACAGACAGTCCTCCGAGAAATCGGAGATACGGGTCCCCCCTCTCTCCAGGCTGTCCTGTGCACTCTCCGCCAAGAACCCCATCAGGCTATGGAAGAGACGCAGGGCAGAGGCGTGGGAGAAGAGGGGAAGGGGGGGATGATTCAAGCTCCTCTGGCTGTAGTAGGGCACGCGATAGAGACCGAGAGCGGGATCAGCAAAAGATTGAGAGGTTGGAACGAGAACTTCGAAAAGCGCGTCGAGACATCGATGAAGTCATTTCCATGTCTCGTGATTCGTCTCCCTGTCCCCGAAGTTACCCCCCCTCCCCCCCCCCTCCGATCATGTGCATGCAAGTCCCCGTACCTTCAGCAGTCGGATGTCCAACAGCAGCAGTAGCAGCAGCAGCAGCAGCAGTGAGAGGAGAGGTCATGGAGGATTCACGTCCTGCTGCAGCTTCTGCCGCACCTCCGCACGAAGGGGGGTCGTGCAACGGAAGTCCTGAGGCAACGATCCTTTCCATTTCGCCTTTGCCCATACGGCAACCTCCTCTTGTTGCCCTTCCTCCTCACTCACAGTACTGTCAGCGTACAGAAGTTCCAGTGGTTGGTGAGGCCTGTCAAAGCGGTGCGCCAGCAAACCTGTGCAGCATATCGGGGAGATTACTTTCAGGAGGCACAGGACGCTTACCCGGTACAACTGCAGAAAAAGGGATGTCGAGCCCTCGGCGTGCTCACACGTCCTCTCCGGGGTTTCCTCCGCCGCCACCCCCTCTCACTGCACCTCTCCCCCTCCCTCCCATTCGAAGCAAAACCGTACGTGGGGGTTGCGAAGCAGAAATCTCCGCCTCTGCAGGGGGGGCTCTGCAGCGTGCAGTTGCCGTCTCGTCTGAGCCCCTGCTTAAGCGTCCCCCCTTTGCGGAGAGCCGACTCCATGTAGAAGGCCCAAGGGAGACCACCACTGGCTTCAGCCTTCCAGGCGCAGTACCCATGATGTCCCTTCCTCTCCCAGTGCAGCACCCAGGTCCCTCAGATGCTCAGAGCAAAGCAGGCCCATCTCTCTTGACTCCAAAAAGAACCTCTACTCTCGCGCCCATGGCAGGAGAGAGGTCTCTTCCCCAGGGAGGCCCTTTACGTCAAACAGAACTTGAGGGGACAGCCTCCCAACCACAGTTGCAACACCAGCCAGCCACGCTAGCTCTTGCAGTCAGGGCAGTTGTCACACCTTCGCCAGGAGAAGATCCCGTTGCCGGTCCATCTGTGCTCACTCTCTCAAGCGGAGACGGGCCCCCCAACATTCCCCCCATTCCCCTGGAATTCCCAACTCTCCCCGGACAACTGTCGGCCTCTTTGAGTGGAACAGTTCCAATGACCGCCTCACGGTCCCCCTCTCCTGCTCCCTACAGTCCTGCCAGATCCCCGTCCCACCGCCAAAAACCATTGAATGGTATCGAAGGACTGCCCCCAGAAGATGCCACAGGAAAAATCGCCAAAATCCAAGAGGACGTCCAGAAGCTAGCAGATCAGCTGAAAGAACTCGAGAGAGAGGCCAAGGAGGCAAAAGAGAAGGAGGGAAAGGAGCAACAACAACCAAAGGCAATTACCGTGACTCCTGTAGCAGTCCAACAGAACGTCCACAGACGAAGCAGTGCCCCTCCGTCCGCTGCCCCCCCTCCTGGGGGTCATGCAGGACCTTCCCTTTCGGAAGACCCTCCAGGCTTCCTTGCTGCCTTTGGAGGAGTCGCACCCGCCTCTGAGTCTGAGGGAGGGGGGAAGAAAGACGGGGGAGAGAAGGGAGGAGGGGGGGAAGACAAAGAACCCGAAGGATGCTTCCTTGAACCCGTCACATCCTCACAGCCCTCCCCTCCGCTACCTTCCGGGCGTAAGAGCTTTTCAAATGGAAAACAGCCCCAGAGCAGCTCGAGGAAAAGCAAGGGCAACGTGAAGGGTGGGGGGGTGAGGGAGAAGGCGGCAAAATCAAAGAAGAACGGCACCCCGAAGGCTTCTGTCACAAGTGCAAGTCGTCGAACCCGCCCCTCCCTCTCTTCAGAAGGGGCAGGATTGGAGATGAACGAGACACCACACACAGGGGGAGAGGGAGGGAGCAGACGGTCGTCAGAGGCCAAATCAGCTTCCCATCCCCTCCGCAGTGTCAGCTCTTTTCTTCGAGGACGAGGTTCCCGTTCTGCCGTCTCTGCCTTTTCCTTTCAGCGCCAAGCAACGACCTCTTCGACAACACTCGACCTTCAGCCCCCTTTGCCCCCCCACGAAGAGGACGAGGTTCTAGACGGAGACGGGGTCTCAGGGACTCTCGGTCCGTTTTCGTCTCTAGGAAAGGGAACGGAGCGTGAAGGAAGGATGATCGATCATTCCGTTCCTGACAGAACAGGCGGGAAGGGTTTGGTGAAGTTAAAAGAGTGCAGGGAGGAGGCCCAGCATTCTTCAAATGTGGAGAGAGAAGTATCGAAAGGGTCAAAAGGAGAGCGAGTATCAAGAGAAACAGAAGAGACAAACACAGGTGCCTCAGTAGACAGAGACCGCGAAAGAGGGGAGGACCCATATGAAGTTTCTCAAAGTCGGCGCAACAGCAGGATCAGCAGACGCAGAGAGAGAAATAGGGGCTGCTCAGCCTCTCCAGTATCCCACCGCTCCTCTCCGTCTGCATCAGATGCAGAGTCTTCTGACATTGCAGAAGAGGGGGGGGATAGAGGTCGGTCCTCTGCCTCCTCCTCCGCTTCGTCCTCCGCCTCCTCCTCTTCTTCTTCGCGTCGCTGTCGGGACAGAAAGACTGCAAGAGCAAGAGCTCGCATTGACGATGACGAAATTGATGATGGCTGGTCGGATGGAGTCGGGTGTTTCGGATGTTTCGGAAGACAGAGAGGAAAGCACAGAGGAAGAAGGGAACCGCCATTAGGGAGGAGGGGGGTAGATGGAGGCCTAGGATCAGCAGAGATGGGGGGAAGAGGGAGAGAGGGAAGAAGAGAAAAGAGGATCCCCCCAAAGAGGCTCTCACGAGTCCCCCCAACAAACACGATTTCTGCAACATATCGGGTAGCGGGGGGGGAGGACCTGCCGATTTCGTCACAGGGAGGGGGTCGGCTTTGCGGTTCTTCCGATGAACGCCGAGGGGAGAGGGGGCGAAGGGGTGCGTGGGAGGTGAGAGAGAAGGAAGGGGGGGTGTTCTCTAGAGACGACTCACATCGATTTCTTCTCGAGTCAGGAAGGAAGGGGGGTTCAAGAGGAATGCTCACTTGATGAGGACCCTTCCACCCACCCACCCATAAGCGTGCCCTTCTGCAAGCATACTCGTCTGTCTCGACGCTTTCTTAAGAAAAGGGGGGAGGGGGTGTTGTCCGCCATCCATGCAGCGCTGAAATCAACCAACTGATGGCAAAACCAAGGAGAGCAGGATGGAGGGGCAAAAGACGGCTAGGACGGTCATGTACTGAAGATGTCCCCGACCGGCCATTCTTCATCGAAACTTTAACAACAAATGATCACTTGCCGGATCTCATGTAAACTGCAAGCGGGACAAATGCATGCACGGTCTGAATGAATTTCATTCCATCCCACCCAAAGTCGTCCCCACTCAATTCCCCCATCAAACACTGCATGTGGCATGAGCTTTCTTCCGAGTTTTCCTGAAGTAAGAGACAACGAAAAGACCCACTGGCATGAGTCTCAGACTCTCGATCAGACCCTAGATCAGACCTAGGTAGTCTCATGGCAATCATAGACAAATCAGGGGCTACTTTTAATTCCCGTTTGCCTCACAACTTTGTAAAACGGGACTAGGGGCATAAAATTATTGATTGACTTTTAAACTTATCAATCGGCCGCTTTGTATAAAACACAGTGTTATACGGTTTGCTTTACATAGTATCATAGTAGTTCTATTATGTTAACAGTTATGTAATTGAAAGAAAAAAGAGTTCCAATTGTAGTGGTATGGTTTTAAAGGTTCTAGCCTCAATTTTTAGCTTGTTAAAATATATACGTCCAAGTCCGAGCAATCTTAGGAGCAATCTCGCTTTGTCTGACGGGAAGTGGTATGATAATTTCACTGATAAACTCCAACCATCAATTACCTCAAACAGTACATGAAAAAGAAGAGTCAACTTTTATTGTCTTTCAACATTATAACAACATACAAATTTATATAAATGATTTGGTTTATGCTAATTTATGCTTTAATTGTATGAGTTGCCGATGGCTAGGCCGGTGGCGACTTTTGTTACGGATAGAATTCATTTAAAGGTTGTATGATCGATGGCTAGAGCCTTTAATCACTGAATTCATTTTTTTTTTTTGAATAGCTCACATGGTTATAAAATATTCTAATAATTAATATTTTGCTAGTTCATACAATAACATTTTGCTAGTTTACTAATATATGAACAGCTTATTGATACTTTAAAAAGGTTGCTTCTATTTTATAAGTCATGTAGACTGTATACGTAAGAAGAATAGTTTAACACTTTACGTTCAATCTTAATGATTTTATAATTCTAAATTTATGCTCTTCCTAAAAGTTCGCTTCAACCTTTCAATGGCTTTCATCAAAATGCGCCAAGTGACGCTAACTGGCAATGTCTGGCATTCCATTTTCACTCATAGTCGAATCGATGCTTTCATTGTTTAAGCTCTAAATAGTTTGCTCGTACTACGCACTCTACACTTGTATGCACCCCAGGCCAAAAAACAAAAATAACCATGCAAAGTCAGTGCACTCGCAGACAGACATTGCTCGGAATGGATGGCGGCCCGTCGGTGGGGCTTACTCAGCGAGCACCATAATCGGCAAGCATGGATTCGTTTACAAAAACATGAGATGACAAAGCATGCTTTTGTTCACAAAAATACGAAGCTACAACTTGCGATTCGTTTGCAAAAACCAGAAAACAAAGGGTCCCTCTGGTGGACTGGTAAAGACATCTAATCTAATATAACGAGTGCATAAAGGACAGCCTAAACCTATGCCTAAACCTTCCCCTGGGAGAAAAGCTATTCCTGTCCAGAATTTCGCGCTCGATCAATTTCAAAATCACGCGTCAAACACTGCTGATCGCATTGCTTTTCCATTGTTGCGTCTTCTTGATAAAGAGACATATATAATGGATCACTCGATCTTCTTTCTCCACGAACATACGCAAGAAAACCCTTTTGAGGGCAGGGAGGCAGTGCCGAAGGAAAGAAGAAACCAGCCATGCGATCATCCATGCATGCAACCAACCATATTCGAATCATTCAATGAATGGATCACCAAAACAAGTAGACACGAAACCTCCCTCTTTCGCACGTTACATAATCACCCCCTTCTTTTGCTCTGTACAAGACCCAATCAACAGCCTTACCCAGATCACCCTCATTCTTCCTATATATCCAATTCTATGTCTGTATTCCAGTCTTCCCCTCATCGTCCTCGTGTACCAATTCTATGTCTGTATTCCAGTCCTCCCCTCATCGTCCTCGTGTACCATCGCAGTCTGCTTCTTCTCAGTCGAAGAAGAGAGTGGCTTCTCATTTGTCGACGTTAGATTGTTGTTGTCTCCCAATGCTACAGGAAGGGTCCGCTTGCAGATCGAGTCGGGGCTCATCCTACACAGCACCTTCCCGTCTCCCAAGAGATGTCCGTAGAGTGCCTCAGGATCGGGAATGTTGTTGTGGATCTCGATTGACTGAAAGGGCACCCTAGGCTTCTCCTCGGGGAAAGCCAGAACGATGTTCGATCCCGCAGAGTCCGCCTGAAAGGCTGCAGGAACAGGAACAGGGCAGCAATCAGCTCTGCCTTCTTGTGGAAGAACGTACGTGTGAAGGACAAAGACGTGTGGCCCATGCGTCCGTTGAGCTTCTCTACATCCTGTACAGACGGCCTGCACCTGAAGGTTGTAAAGAAGGGCTTGACGTGACACAGTGGACCCTCAACGCTGAGGAGACGAAAGACCCTCTACTTCTGAGTGTTGTCGTCTGTTGTTGCGTAGAAGCCACCAATACTGAACTCAAAATCATGCCTGATTGGTACGGGCATGCAAGAAGCCATGCCTGAACAAATAGTATGACTGTGGGTAGAGACGATGCCAACGCTGTAGAAGTCAGTAGCGAAAAGCTGTATATAAGGGTGCAACGAAAGGACGAACAACAGCTGTATTTCTTTGATTGGATGGAAATCAGCTCCCAGAAGTTGTCTTCAACGGTCCGTCGGGGCTTCTTTGATCCCAAGTCAGGTATTTGTCATTGTGATATATGGCGATGGAGCAATGTAGCTGTCAGAAGCGAACGCATGTCGGTTACAGTCGGTATCAGAACACATATATATTGACATGTATATACTCAGTGTTGCGCAAAGGTTCGGTGTTGCATGGTATTGCAACACTGCATGTACGCATGCAGTCAGTCAACCTCAGAACTGTATTAATACGGGATGCTTGGGTGAGTGCCTCGGGGCCGGGGTCCGCTATAATTGATGCACACCATCGGGGGCTTGGGCATATATATGTCTAAGTTGTGTGCTGCCATAGGGCGGGGGCCACGGCAGCGAAGTATGCTTTTCGGGACCGCGCGCGCGTCATATGCATATGCAACTCCGTGCGAGTTACTTGAGGGGCATGCATGTGCAAAGTAATTAAGGTATGTGCAATTGCGGCTCCGTGTGAGTTGCTTGAGGGACATATTTTGGAATTCGGGCGACACCGACCGTGACAGAGACAGAACCGTTCCCCCCCCCAAAATGAAAAAATACGTTATGCGAGTACATGCGATCTCAGGGCCTCTCGGCTGATCTCAGCAGAGCTGAGCTGCCCCCCCGAGGCGATAAGTCACCCCGGGTGTGAAGACAATATTCTGATGGGCAGTCATTCTGTTTATTTTACCGCGCCTAAGTTTTTCCTTTGCAAAATTGCTGACTCGATCAAGAATTTTGGGCTGAGTTTTCACCAGCCGTAAAAAAACTGGGGCGCAAAACTCAAACACGAAACTCGGGCGTGCGGCAAAATTGACAGAATGACTGTCTGCCAGAATAGAGTGTCACGGGTTCAAATGTCTAATTCTGTTAGCCGATCAAACATTCTTTCTGGGGCCCTCAAGGGCTCATATGTGAGACTTGCATAACATCGTGCACCGAGCGTGGGCGGTCTCCCAATCAAACCCATTAGGTATTAGGTATTAAGGGGAGGTATGGGAGTATCTGCCCATCCGGGTAGTACCTCCACCCTATATATATACATCACGTAACTGTTCAGCATTACCCGCCACACACTACGTGTTTGGTCATGCATACGGTCTATCGGCCCGCTCCATAGAGTGGTCCTGGATAAAAAACCTCTGGCATGCAGTACCAGTTAATGAGGAAAAACAGGTAAAGGGGGAAAACCGACTCATACTAGGAGCAGAAAAACTCCTACCAAGCACCGTTGAAGCACGCTGCATCAATGACCAAGAACAAGAATGGATCAATTCAGTCAGCATAACCTCCTCCAGCTCTAAGAGGAGGGTGCAGCGCCAGGCAGTCTTTGACTTCCAAGGCCAGAACCAAATCTCCCTCTCTGCCTCCAGTCACGCTCTCTTACTCCGGCCCAGTGTATTAGGCCAACATATTTAAGCTCCCACTCCTTTACAGACAAGAATATTATGCAAAAAAGATGGGAAGATATGCACCCTTGACAACGAGAGCATCTGTTACCTCGTTACTAGGCTCTTTATCGTACGCCTTCACCCATTAGATGGACACAGTCCCCCCCAGTACCCATTTGTATTTATTGATAAGGCTGACCAACTAAGACTAAGTAAATCTTGACAATCAAATCTTGATTGCACACTGGCTTTCCATTAGGTCTTCTCCTGGAGGGACCAGCATTCAACTATTGAACACAGAGAAGCCATCAAACAATTGAAAACAAGATACAGAGAGTCCGCACCCCGATAGTCTGCCTACTGACTCTCCTGGAAAACCTCCCTAGGCGTCTGTTAGGGGTTCACAAGCCTCACTGGCCGTCAGACAGGGGGTGGGGGTGGGGGGCTTTCCCGCTCTGTTCGACATCCTCCGATGGCTGTGCCCATTGCCAGGCCTGCAATCAACATTATTACTAGGCTACCATCAGATCTCAGCGGGGGTAGAAGGAAGTCAGGGGTCGGGTCGCTGGCCCCAATCACGGAGGGGCACCCACTGCCACCAGCGGTCAGTTCACTATTACGTTCCCCCCTAATTTTAAAAGGCACCAGGAGCCTGACCACTCAAAGCAGTCCCCTCTAAGCAAACCTGTGCAGTGTTACCAGACTGGGGCATAATCAAGGCTTCAGTAGGCAACCATGTAGACAGTCGGGGGGTCAGACTCCTGCTTCAACTAGGGTGTCTGGGAGCATCCGAGAAACAAGTCATAGGGGGGGAACTCACAGTTGTGCCTACATCTCGTACCTCCCCAATGAGACAATGATCGTTTTCTTTCAGCCAACATTCATCACCCTCCCCCACACTATACCTCTATTTCCTCCCAGTGCTTGGCCTCGATACTACAGAGAGCCCCCGTTTCCCTCCGGGGCAGCCGCTTGCCTGCTGAGACCCAACATCGCCCCCGAGTCCTCCCCACCTGAGTCCTGTGGGGGGCGTGAGGAAACGGGGGGCAGAAAAAGCAGACTAGACCCTAGAGGGGGCAACGAGTCCGGGGTAGCTGTCACCCTAGATGGTTGGGGGGGCTGGTGGAGGGGCGGAGATAAGGAGACAGAGGGCTCCGCTATCTGGAGGACAGCCAAGCCTGTGAGGAAACCCTAGTTCCCTACAAACGCATCCATTAGCGTGCCTTCGGGAGGGCTTTCACACGTCTGCTGCCTTGTGGGGGCCTCGATGCGAGCCCCTGGTGGGGACAGCCCTGCCAGAGAAAGGGCCGTAGCTTCCGTACCATTATTAGTGTTGGGCCCCAAGCGGGGCTGCGTGTCGTGACCAAACTCAGGGAGGGTCTGTCCTGGGGACTGTCTATGGGGGGGCATCAACGAGAAGACCGATTAAAATTCATCTTGCCTCGGAGCGGTCAAATGCGGAAAAGTCAGGAACTTCTTTTCAAAGGCCTCCCTCCTGCTGAAGCAGACGGTGCTGCCACTGCAGCACTCTCCCAACTTCATTTCCCAAGTGTAGAGGGACTACCACAGCCCACCGCAGCCGTCTCTCTGGACCCAGCAGGAGGCTGACCGGAGGCTTTTCCAACCATATTGAGATCAAGAGGGGCGGGACCATCACTGCAGTGAAAGCAGCAACGCGGCGGTTGGGAGGAGGGGTTCCAAGACTGTTGGTCAGGGTCTATGAGAGCGATTTTAAGTGACTAGGCAGAGAGGGGGGTGGGGGGGGGGGCAATACAGCGGACTTTGGGCGCTTGGGGGAGTCTTTCTGTACTGAGGGCGAGGGGGGATTTGTCAGACCGTCAGTCTGGATATCGTCAGGGGGCGTCAGATATCCGCAATCTCATTTACCTCCGATGACCTGCGAAGGTGCGGCTCTTAGACTAGACTTCGCTTTACCCCCCCCGCCTGACCTCCACGATGCTGTAGTCTGGGATCTTCCAGCTGCTGCTGTCAGAGAGGAGGAGAGTTTCTGCGCTAAAGGGAGAGCAGCCACCGCAGCCGCATGGGTCGGACTCCTTCCTTTCCTATTCCTGCCTGTACTTGAACTAGGGGCCCTCCTCCTCCCTCCCAGCTGAGTAGTGTTTCGCTGCGTGGCACTTTATCCTGCTACTGTTTCCTGTGGCAACGTCATCTGCTAAGAACTCTACAAGAGGGGGGAGATCAGGAGCCGGGGGATGATGTTTGCACCAGGCTGATCACCTCAGTACGACTGAGGTGGGTTCCCACTAGTGTATTGCGGGGGGGTCGCCTGCCCACTGTGAGCCGGGTGACACCCGCCTGCCATCCTTACCTGCAGCCTCAAATCCCCAGGCTGGGCAGTTTCACGTCCCAGCATGGGTTGCACGTTGGAAGGAGGCATTGTTGGTCCCGCTGCAACGGAACTAAAGGACTGCCTATGCCACTGTTATCCCCCACTCAGTGGCATTTGGCTTTGAGATGTCGGCAGGACTGAGGCGGCAGCTCCTCCTAACTGATGTAGCCGGGTCTGCCCATGTTCTCGCTGATCACTCCAGATCACTCTGTCCTAGGTGACGAAGAAAAAGCTTCCTCGCATATTCTCTAAGGGTGTCATTCATGCGTTCCCTCTCACAGAGTGCCCGCCACACTTTGTCGCCTAATTCTTCCACCCCCCGACTCGGAGGGTCGGTAGGGGTGGGGGCAGCTCTGCTCACCAGGGGGATCTCCGTCGACAGGGGTCCTCTCTTCTCACTGAGCCCTGCCCTGTCATCCCTCCTCCGCCCCTCAAAGATTCTCCCCGGCGCAAACAGCTCCTCATACAACCTCATTGTCCTCTGGCACGACCTCAGTATGGCTTTACTAGATCCTGTCGTCAGGCCTGGGTTATCCTTAGGCTGATCTGCCCAGTTAGGAATATTATCCGGGGGATCGAGAAACTACAGGAGGCGGATGCGTCTGGGCGACCAGGTACATTGCCCCCATTCCTCCGGTGTAAATGGGTTCGGTACGGTGGTCACCTCCACTTTAACCGACATCCCTCTGTCCCCTCGGAAGCACTCAAAACCTCGGGGCATAGCTCGGTGGGGGGTGGAGCCACCAGCAGGAGAACCTTGGTCCTGCAATAAATATCATGCCAATGATCACTTAATTAGAGGGTCACCAAAACCTCCCCCTGGCAAGCTGTGTCATCACTGCCATACAAGTGCCCCTGACTGCTAGCCGCAGGCACCTATTTAACGCTCGCAGCAGCAATTTTGAAAAAAAGCAACCGCAGTCCAGCTCTCGGGGTTATGCAGCCAGTACCCCACAGAGAGAGTAGGAGTGGCCCAATTCTAGGGCGGCACTCAGACAGACAGAGTAAGGAAGTGAGGGTGGCCTAGCTCTAAGGCAACGCACTCTCAGGACGGCAATCTGGGGGCAGCCCAGCTCTAGGGCAGTGTACCCCTTCATGCGGAATCCAAGGAACTTCCCGCCCCACTGCCCTCAACATACCTGCTCGCTCTGGTCCTCCGTCCCAGGCCGTGTTCCACTTCCCCTGACCGGTGCTCTAGCCCTCCCATCAGCACTTTCTCCCTCCCGTTATTTCCCCACTGTTTCTCTCTTCACTGCCCTTCTGTGGCTATTCCACGGTGCTAGCCCGCCACTAGAGAGTCTCTACCCCTGTCAATTCTGCCTTCCGGCCCCAGATGGTGTGCGACCACTCGCCGCCGACTCTCCTGCAGCCACAGTGGCAACCACTCCTTCCTGCTGGGTCTCCAGCTCAGCGCCTTCCTCTTCTATAAACTCCTTGGTGCTGTTCTGCGACGCCACCCCTGCATCAGAATGTCCTCCCTCCTGCAAAAATGAATCCATCACGACAAATCAATAGGTTCTCAAGACAACACTATCTAGACGTGTAAAAAGAAGCGAGGGCGGCCTAGCTCTAAGGCGATGCATACTCAAAGGTGGCAAGCTGGTGGTAGCCCAGCTCTAGGGCACACACACACTCAATGGCATGTAAGCTTTCATATGGACACCGAGAGTAGCCCAGCTCTAGGGCATTTCACTCTCAAGGCTTATGAATTGAGAACTGCCCAACTCTAGCTAAGGGCGCTGTTCTCTCAGGCACACGTAAGTACACCACCGTGAGTAATTACTCTATGCACGCACTGCCGCTACAGCCCCGTACAGCCCCCTTCCCATCAGGAGGAGTCCACCCCCAACACAACATCCCAATGTCACCACCCCTCACAGACCTGTGACCGAGCATGTTGCCTCTGGTTAGTATTCCTGCGGCCATGCTGTCTAGCTGTCCCCAATCCAGGCCCGCACATCCACCTCTTGGCGATCTTTCTCGCCCCTGACCGCGTCACTTCATACCCTCCCTCTGGAGGTTCACCTCCCCACGTTCCTGCTATCTTAGACATTACTGTCGCCGCTGCCCCCTGAGGCGGATTGCTATCCATCCCCTCCCGGCCAGGATCATATGCGGCTGGTCATTAGTCTTATAGAACATGCTTTCCCACTCTCCCGGGTCATACCTGAGGACAACAACCAGGCAGGCTAGAATATAGTCGCCGCATCGGAATAGTGGCTACTCATTGAAATCCGCCTGCTGGGGGACAGATAGCTCAACTATTTCCATGCTTGGCTGTTCATACAGGAAGTCCACCCAATTTTGAGAAACGTATCCTCTCATCACTCTATACAGCTCCATTGCCATTAGAGCAACTCTTCTGAACACTCTCCTTTTCTCCTCTTTCAGGAGGCTAGGGGCAGTGGTCGACGTGCAACCAAGTGAGTCTAAGCTCACCATCATAACTCTGCCCCCTATATCAGCACCTTCCCCCCTATTCCTTACCATTACGCCATACCAGTGCCGTGTTTCATAATCATGCACTGGGGTGAACCAGAACCCTGCCTCCAGCGCCATCCCCCCCAATACACTCAACGGCCCCCCCAGCGCCGCTAACAAGGTACCTGGGTGGTCGCTCCCCCATTGTAACTGGGGTATCCCCTCTGCAGTCTCCCCTGCCTCACTGGGCAGTCTCGTACTGAAAACGAATATCTTCTTGTCACTCGACTCTCAGAGGGACTCAGAGCGATTCTCGACCAATGCTGCCAGCAGACTTGCTCTCAATACCTCTTCATCTATGATCTGAAAATCACCCCACGGTCCCCTTGGATCTATCCTGGCCCACTTTACACGGAGCGTTGAGAGTATGGACACCAGCCTTGCCACTGGGGAATGGTCGGGTCTAGTATTAGGTCCTGTGCTTATAGGGATGTGGGCAGAAGCAGGTCAAGGGTGTGACTCCATCCTGCTAGACACCCTTCTTTCACTCCTATCATTGCCCACCTGCGGGGGGATTAGGCCTACTCCATCCGTTATTCCTGCTGTCCCCCCTCTCCCACTTCGTAGTGCCGTGGAGGCACGACCCAAATACCTATAATGTTATGTGTTCCGAAATCTTGCGGGGCCGACGATATGCGGAAACGGGAAGAGTCTGCATGGAGCCATGGCCTCACCTGTGATCTCTACGGAGCAATCGTCTGATAAGGCCTCTGCTGTGGAGGGGGTTTGGAGGGCTCTTACTCTCCGGATTGGGGAGGTGGAGGAGTGGAGCAGGATAGGTGGGGTGAGCTACTCGACCAGCGTCATTATCCTCCCCGCTCCCAGTCCAACTTGTATCCAACCTGTTCGATCGGCTGTCATCCTGCACAGGACCTCCCATTTTGAAAGGAGGCCCTCCTCCCTCTGCCTCGATTTCTCAGTTTCTCCTCCTTGGAGTCAATACCACCCTAAAGCATAGCTTGACTCGGCCCGACGGTGACATGGAGGTACATGGAGGGGTCATGACTTTCAGGCTTGGTTCCTCCGTCGCTTCTTAACCTCGCCACTCTATGACTCTCGGGGTGGGCCCCCTGTGTGTCTTCGGGGCAAGACCCTTCCTCTCCTGGCTCTGCATCCATCCACCCCCAGCCGCCCATATCTACATTCTCCTGACATCTCTACGAAGGGCTTAGCGAATAGACGGGTTGTGGACTTAGAATGTGGGGTGTACTTGGCTGTAAAGGTAAGGCAAAACAACCACTCCCTCCAATTTTCTCAATTTACCACCGATTTTGCTCGTTTTTGTCTCAAACGTATTCTCTGCTGGAGCTTTCTTTGTTTCTTGTGGTCAGAACAGGAAAGGGGAGAAGAAAAGGAAGGATCGTGCATGTAAAACCCATGCATGCAGTTTGATGGAAGGGAGTATCCCAAACCCTGCAGACTGTTGCAGCCTGCAGTGCATGCAGCAGCTGCATGCATGCACATGTTTGTAACTTGTGTGATAAATGTAGATTCATGCACTGTTTGTCATTCCCCATCCATATCGAACCAACTTTAGACAATTCATTGACATCTGAGCGGTTTTCTAGACTGTTCTGCGTCCTTAACACTTAAATCAGCACCTCTATCTATTGCAGCTGCGTTGCCGTGTATGCGTACTACAGCGTTGTCACTGAATCCTTCAGTTCTATCGATCTGTTTCAGTGCATTTGTAATCAATTCCTCTCCCAGACCAATAACAGAAAAGCATGAATTCAGCCTTCACTTCGGTGGCTTCTACGCAGAGAGAGAAGCAAACGGAAAGTACAGCGTCTTCCGTCTACTTGATAAAGAGGGGCCTGTAGCTCACATCAAGCCCTTCTCCAATAAGTTTGACGAGAAGCTAATCGAGGAGGACCTTGAAAACCTCGGCAGAGGCTTTGTGGGGCACTGTCCTGTGTCCTTCCCTAACGTGTTCTTTAGCAAGAAGGCAGAGCTGATTGCTGCCCACCCTCTTGAGTGGAAGGACCTGTACAGCTACGGCGTCTACCTGGAATCTGCAAAGGGATAGAAAGAGGCCCGCATCCGCAAGGAGCTGATCAGCTAGGTTCTCCTGAGCCACGGCCCCCCCGTTCTTGCACTTTTCGAAGAAGACGAGTCCTCCGTGTCCTTGAAGTTCCCTAGTGGACCTCCGAAGTTCCCCTTCAAGGAGGTTATCATCAAGAACAGGGACCCTAATCTGGAAGTCCTTCATGAAGACCTTGTGGGAGATGACAAGCTGCTGTGTAGGATGAGCCCCAACCCGATCTGCAAGCCCACCGTTCCTCTCAAGATTACGATGGGGCCAAACGGCAAGACGCTCATTAACGGAAAGCCCGTCGGAAAGAAGAAGGAGACGGATCCTGCATCTGACGCTGAGGGGGAGGAGAAGGGAGTAGAAGGAGAAACTGCATCTGACGAGACCAACAAGGGGGGAAAGGGGACAGAAGGAGAGGCGGAGGAGGTAGAGAAGACCAATTAGAGTGAGAATTCAGAGGAGCAGGACAAGAAAGGACATTGTCAAGAACCATCCAGATAGGAGCCGCTTACGAGGATAAGTGGAATGTTTTAGGAGGAGAGAAGAGAAGAGAGGGGGGATTCAATATGGCGGAATCGGGTCTGTGCGGGAGGTTGGGCAGATCGAAAGATTTGTTTCATTCATAGAGATTTGTTGATACTGATCGGGAGTGCATTGGCATGACTATGAGTGTTGATACTGATCGGGAGTGCATTAACGTAACTATGAGTGTTGATACTGATCGGGAGTGCGTTGACGTGACTATGAGTGTTCATACTAATCGGGAGTGGCACTGCATTGACGTGACTATGAGTGATTGTCTTGAATAAAGCTACTGAGTTGATTAAAAGCGGCTGCATACATGTACGAGTCCTTGATAAGACTGTCCGTCTTTAAGGAAGGTCCTTCTACATGCATGTGCGACAAAAACTTGTAGAGTGAAACTGTATGATGTGATATTTGCATGACAAGAAACAAATTTAAGTAAAAAAAAAAAATGGAATAACACCCCAAAAACAAGTCAGTTGAAACTTGAAAGCTGAAAATGATATTGACAAATACTATAGATGCATCTATAATTGTTAATAATTCAAATTATATATATAATTGATTTTTGTAGGATTTTTCTTTTAATTTTTTATCATATACTTAACTTGAATTTTTTGGTAAGTCCGTATAAGTCAGTACTAAATCAGTGGGTCTTGTGGGCATCCGATATATAAACTAGCAATGTCTAACATAGAAATTCTATCTTAATAGTAATTAATCTTATCTTAATTTGGCGTGGTTTAATTTTAATTATAGTATATATATTTAATAGTTTTAAGACTCTTAACTTTATATATAGCTAGATATATAGGGGAGTATAGGAGAGTAAAAGAAGTTGAAGAGAACCTAGAAGAGAACGTATACTAGTCACGGTGAAGAGAAACAAAGCAGTACTAAATCAGTGGATCTCGTGGGCATCCAACATATAAACTAGCAATGTCTAATATGTAAATTCTATCTTAATAGTAATTAATCTTATCTTAATTTTGCGCGGTTTAATTTTAATTATAGTATATATACTTAACAGTCTTAAAACTCTTAACTTTATATATAGCTAGATACATAGGGGAGTATAGGGAAGTAAAAGAAGTTGAAGAGAACCTAGAATTAAGAGAACGTATACTAGTCACAGTGAAGAGAAGCAAAGCAAAGAAAAGGAAAAAAAAAGAGCGGTAAAACTATCACTAGTTGCAAGGCTGAGGGGTATAAGAGGCTAGATAAGAGGTCATTTTATTCAAAAGAAGGCCTTCGTATTCACATGACTATATACATGGAATCTACAAATTGCAGCTTGTAAAGTACTGTAACATCGCCCTCGGAGTCTGTCAAAAAAGAAATTCACAGGCAGGAAAGAGTCTGTGAGGAAATTGTATGAAATTGTTACGGTTGGGAAATCTGTGGGAAATTACTAGTAATGGGAAATCCTACGGAAATCCTAGTGAAATCCAAAGAACATCTTATGGAAATCTACGAGATATTGATGAGAAAAGGCTAGCGCTCCAACTGGGGTTAGGCATCCTCTAACTAACTAACTAACTTAGTAGTAACTAACTAACTAACTTAGTAGTAACTAACTAACTAACTAACTAACTAACTGACTGAATAACTGACTGACTGACTAACTAACTGACTAACTAACTAACGTTTATGATCGAGTTCCCGCAATGCTTTCTGATGTGTAACCAGCCGCATAATGACTAAGTAATTGGCCACATTACAATTAAGTCAGGTTGAATCTTTTTGCCCGTTCTCTTTCTGCTCGTTCATTGTGAGCCCGAACCATCGAAATTGAAGCACTCGACAGTCCACATCCGTACCCCTCGATCTCCAAAGTCATCAGAGGTGCCGCCTTCGTACACCACTTCAACGTCTCCATCGCTGAGTCATTAATTCCTTTACACCCTGTCAGGCACAAATTTTGCAGCGTTCTCCCTGGAAGAGGCGAAGGCTCACAGTGCCCTTCCCGGGGCTGACCACGTGTGCCGACCGCGTCTGATGTGTCTCCCTTTGCACCTGCATTTTCCTGCGAATGCGACTGCGACTGTCCCGCCGCCACCTCCCTGAGTCTTAATCCAAGAATTCCCTCCAACAGCAACCGCACACCCTTCTCTGACACCTGAGAACTCCCATGCAGACTGACCTCTCTCAACCCCCAAATTCGCCCCAGCACCTCCCCCATCTCCCCCAGCATCTCATCACTCACGTTGGTGTTATGCACCCACACATCCTGCAAAGGGCAGCGCTGTCCGAACGAAGAGAGGTATTTCAGATAACGCACTAACCTGCAGGGGTACGCACACGCACACGCACACACACACACACACACACACACACGACATACTTACATGCACACAGATCATATGTTCTTTCTTGCACTGTCCTTTTCTTTCTCTTGATTTATCATGGAAACGGACAGAGGAGCCAGAAACAACGACAAACGGACAGATACACACACGCAGTCAGTCAGTCAGACAGACTATATGACAGACAGATAGACAGACAGACAGACTATATGCTTCTTCTTCTCCCTTCTTTTCTTCAGACAGACAGACAGACAGACAATATGGTTTCTTTCCCTCCTTTTCTTCATGAACACAACAGACAGACTATGTCGTCTTTTCTTCACTTCACTTTTTCCGAATCGCTTCCAATCTAACAGACAGACAGACAGACAGACAATATGGTTTCTTTCCCTCCTTTTCTTCATGAACACAACAGACAGACTATATCGTCTTTTCTTCACTTCACTTTTTCCGAATCGCTTCCAATCTAACAGACAGACAGACAGACAGACAGACAGACAGAGAGACAGAGAGACAGACTATATGTTTCTTCTTCTTCTCCCTCCTTTTCTTCAGGAACACAACAGACAAAAACAAAGAAAGAAAGAACCAAGACAAAAGAACAGCACCGACGGACAGACAGACAGACAGACAGACAGACAGACAGGCAGACTGCCAGACTTGATTGAAGAGGGACCTGATATTCACACTAACCCAAATACACGCACTTCCGACACGTCCCCTCCCGCTGACCTCTGGAACGCCGAGAGAGACCCCATTCTGTTCACAGGCACAGTCTGCACGTCCACCTTGGACATTCCGATCATTCTTCGAGTGAGACCATGACTCTCGGAGAAGCTCTGGAACAGACGGAGCACCACAGATGCGTCTGCCCCATTCGTGTTTGCCACTCTGTTCTCCCCCTTCTCGTCTTTTTCCTCCAGCATCATCCGGAAGGTCTGGGGGTCCATCGGTACAAGAGAGATTTTGCAGAGCAGTCTGTCTTCATCAGACCTTTGTTTCCCTCCCACCTCCTGCATCTGCACTAGTACAGTGGAGAGGAGAGGCTATGCATGCAGCCAAACTTCATGCAGCCAAGAATATTTTCATCGATGAAAATATTCTTGGGTACAGTGGAGAGGAGGGGCCATGCATGCAGCCAAATTTCACCATCGACTGGAGTGGAGAAAGGGGTCTCCCCTCACACAAGAAAAGGAAAGAGAGAAAAAGAGTGGGGGGAGAGAGGGGAAAGCGGAGAGGAGACAGAGAAAGCTATAGAAGCCTGCCTCTGAGCAGAATTCTGCGAAGACGCACATCACTGTTACGGCCGTATTCACTCCAGGCCACCTTTCCCTTCCCAAGATGGCACGCAGATCGATCGTCTACATACAGACAAACAGAGAAGCTAGGTTACTTTTCTTTTCTCCTCCCTCCCTCCCTCCCTCCATTCACCTACCTGGTGAGGCCAGACCTTCGCAGCCGCAAGTGCCGACTCGAAAGTAGTCCACCCCCTGTTGAAGTAAGGCCGTGGGTTCTCTGCTGAGAAGGGATCGTCGATTGGAAGCATCATCCATCTGCGGGGAGCGCAAAGGAAAGAAAAGGAGACATTGCGGATTCAGTGCCAATATTTGTCTTAATTCAATGTGTAGACTTGAATGTGAATCCGCACTCACTCCTCCCTGCTCCCTTCTTCCTCTTCCCCTTTCTGACTTCTTTCCTTCCTCTTTGATCTCTCTTTTCCTTGTGTGTGTCGATTCTTTGCATGCATAGAAGATCCAATTGACGCACGCAAAGCGCCATACCCATATCCCCTCAGATCGTTCAATCACACGACATGCAGGCGCTCGATCGATCATAAGATTAATCTACCTAATCGGCAGCATCGATCAGAAAAAGCTAGAGCTTACCATGCAGGACTTGCACCAACCAACCTGATGACGATAAAGTTCCTCAGAGCACAGCTGTACAAAAGTTCCAGTCCCCTCAACCCAAGTCTGAACAGGTTCTCCTCAGATACCGTCCTCCCCCCCTCCCCAGGGGGGCAAGAGGGA
Organism: Chromera velia; assembly: GCA_018398765.1. Classification (NCBI taxonomy): domain Eukaryota; family Chromeraceae; genus Chromera; species Chromera velia. The sequence goes on from JAHBMJ010001594.1 coordinate 104,995, forward strand.
TCGTGTTGGAAGAGAGAGGCGTAGTCCCAAAACAGATATCTGAAGGAGGGAAGAAAATCAAACGCACAATCATTAAGAAACACGGAAGAAATGTAGACGAAAGGAAAAAATGAAAAGGAAACAGAAAGGGAAAAATGGAGGGAATGAAGAAGAAAAGGAAGGAAGAGACCCATTGCCGACAGACCGAACAAATAGAGAAAAGCAGCAGAGAAAGAAATGAATGCCAGAAGAAAGACTTGCTGACTTGATGTAATGTTTCGTTTCCAGATGTGCAGCCACTTGACGCAAAATGATGCTGTCTGGGTCCGGGTGGTCTCGTGCCATCCAGGGATACGACAAACACGCTACAGAGTTCACCATCGTCACTAGACGGGCGTATGCATCCACAGGTTTTTGTATGTCTGCAGCGGCCTGTCTTCTCTCTGCCTGGCTCTTCAAAATCAAATCTTTCAAAAGAGGAGAAGACGCACTCTCGAGAGCCTGTCTTCTCAAGATCTTCGCACCCTTCCGTTGAGCAAACGCCCGGAGAGACCGCGTCTTTAGCAAGGCAATCGCACCCCGCAACACCAAGAAGATTGTGGGGATGGGGGAGGTGTACTTGAGTGGGGTTTCACAGAGGACCTGCAGGGAGACGGCAGATCGAGTGGAGGGATTTTGCAACGCAGACAGGCAGGAAGGCAGTACATGCAGAGAAGTGCGGTCTGTGGCCATTCAGATTGTGAGCCAACACATTGCTTGATTCTCCGGTGCTGGAAGAATGCCCCACGGAAAAAGGGCCAAATACAGTTAAGTGAGTCAACGTCACTCGGGCGAAGGGCGATCGAGATCGGTGAAATTCGTTTGCTGGAAAGAAACTCTTGAATGCAGTGAGAAGGAGTGAGCGCAAAAGGAGAGAGGCGGGGCAACCAGGACGGAGATAGACCCACGTACATCTGTGTAGCAATCGAGACAGTACAGCACAGGGGACGCCCCCCCTCTTTTACAGACTCTCTCCTGACAGCTGCAGAAGAGGAAGCCCTCCTTCACTGCACCCAACTCCAAAAGGGGGCCTGTGCAGATTGCACATCGACAACCCGAAGCTGTGGTAGGAGCAGAGGAAGAGGAGGAAGAAGCGCCTTTCCCTTCTGGGGCGCTATCGTTTTCTTTCTCTTTCTGCTTCATCTCCTGAGTTGCGACAAACTCCACTTTCGAGATCTTCTCCAGGTGTGCGTAGAGACACTGTAGCAGCCCCTGAATGGCTGTCTGACTGCACTTTCTCTCTGCCGCCGTCAGAGAGTGGACACGCGGTTTCAAGTCCCTGCACAGACGGAATGAAGAGCGATCAACATTTCTTTGTTGCCTTTGGCACTCGAACACGCGAATTCATTTAGGCACGTTGGCACTCTGTAGAAGCAAACATCTGAACATACCGAAAGTGGGTTTTTGTACGACAGGCCGGTTTTGATCTCTTTTTTGCTTCTTTTGAACTTGTCTCCGCGTATATATACTTCAAGCATATTGAAGAGCATCGTAAGCTCTGTGATCAACTCGATCGTGTGTGCATGCAGGGGCATTCACGGCCTCTGGAAGGAAACTCATGCACAATTCCAATGTGACTCTATGACCAAACTTGTTTTCCATCCATCACTCATGCCCCCCCTCCTCTCTCACCCACTCGCTCTGTGTGTCTCTGTCTCGGTTTGTATGTTGTTTCTATGTGTGTCCTTTTGGAATTTTCTTACTGACTCTTCTGGAGAGGACGAAGAAGAAGAAGAAGAAGAAGAAGAAGAAGACGCGGATGAGGAAGAGGGCTGTTCTAGTGGGCCTTTCTGTTCGTCTTCCCGCCTCTGGGTGCCGTCGCTCTTCCCCTCCAGCTCTCCCCTCTTCTGCTTGCACTCCTCTCCCAGGAGGAGGCTCCGGCACAAGAGACGCGAAATGGAGGTGTCAAAGGGGAGCCCTTCTTCTTCCTCCTCTTTCCCTCCCTCTCCTTCTTCCTCCTCCTCCTCAGTCAAGGTACCAACGTGATCCTCAACTGCCCCATTGTGTTCCCCTGCCGCACTGGTTTGGCTGTTGTGCAACACCAGTGGTTGTGTTGCGGAAGAGAGGGATACAGGTGCACTCGCTGGCTGGTCTCTGATGGTCCTGGACTTTGGGGCAGTCAGGGTGGCAGACTGAAAGCTGCTGGCAGCGTCCATGCTCATCAGCTTCTTTCAACCCAAGGGCCAGGAAGAACTTTTGATCAGTCCTGCGTGCTGGTTTCTCAATCGACTAGTAACTGGACCAGTTTGCGTCTGTTGATGGGTTCATGCATGCATATATATATTCATGGGAGACCAAATTCATCTCATTTGTGCGTCGAATTCCCTCACAGATTCTAGAGACTCATGTTCAGTGAAGGCTTGCCAGACGTCTGTCAGGCGTGCATGGATGGAAACTGCTGTACTGAACAAACCAACGAAAACAACGCAAGCGCCGCATGCAACCTAGCTACATGCAGTGTTGCCCGCGTTGCCGTTGCACTGCATGTTGCGTTGAGGCGCGGATGCGTTGCATGGCATGCATGGGTGTTGCATTGATGCGCACGTACGTGTTGCGCAACACTCATTTTCATGCATGCAACATGCATGTTTCACCGATGTGATGCGCATGCAACAAACTCGCGAACCCGCCGCGCGAGTGCGATGACGATGGGATGACAGCGCGGCTGTACCAGTTTATGGTCGATTGGCGAGCCGGAAAGTACAGGGGTCTGTGGGTTGCCAATGTCCACCGTCAGGACAACGGTGAGGCCATTGTGACACACACCGCCAACCGTCTCAGCCTCCGCCCGACACCCTCACCAGCAGGAGGTGGATTCGGGAAGAGAGGGATCTGCAGGGGGAGTGAGAGAGAGTCAAAGCATGTGAGCAGGCTCAACAAAGAGTCTCTTGAGGGCACGGGGAGACGTCGCCTGCCGTTCTCTCACGTCGGCGACGATCAGACGGGAACGGGATGGGGGGGTGGACCTCTGCAGCAGCAGCAACAGGTCCACAAGGCAGGAGGCACGCCGGAGACGGCTCAGTCCCCTCAGGCCGTGGCAGGGCACTCAGCATAGAACTATGACGGAGGGGGGAGTGCGCAGCACTTCGATTTGATGAGGGCGGATAGACGTGTCTCGATAGAGAACGGAGGGGGCTTTTCCTCCTTGCCGGAAGATGAGAAAATGGAAGGAGGCGGTGGAGGGGCGACGGCGATGGCAGCACCAGCCCCAGGCGTGCCGCTGGTAAGAGGGAAAGGGGGTTCTCCTTCCTCTTGCTCCAGAATCAACCCGAGTGTCACAGTGACACCATCGTCCCCTTCTCTTCCCCCCTCCTCCCTTTTGTGCAGATGTGATCAATGCCTCAGAAAACAGGAACTTGGGGATAAGAACCTCAGGGAAACGGGGATTCCTGGTGAAGGGCCTCGGCCGACGCCGGAATTAGATGCATGCGCCCCCCCTCTCTCTTGTCTTTATGATGAACGCGACAGCAACCCTGGACTGCCTCCTCTCTGCTCCCTCCCTCCTCCCCCAGGCTTTGTCCCTCGATGGGACGGTCTTCCCCAGGCGAGTCAGGCATTTGTGGGACTGAGGAAAGAGGATGAATGGAGGACAGTCAGGAGGGAAAAGAAGGGACGACAGGCTGCATGCTCGGGGGGGCGTCATTCTCACACTCTTTCTTTTTCTCAGCTACACAATGCACATGAGGACACACATAGACAGGTCTCTTTCTCCCCATCTCGTTCATCTCTCTCTGCCGCCTCTGCCCCGTGTAAGAACAGACAAGCCGACCGGGGTGGGAGACAAGATGATGAAGGGAAGCCAGAGAGGAAGAGACAGAAGAGAGTGCTAGGACGGTTCTCTCCCTCACCTCCTGTTCCACCGTCACGAATTCATGGACCTGTGCACAAGTCATCTTGCACCCAAAGCACGCCGGCCCTCAGGTCGGACAAATCAACAATACCCCCGGAGTCGGGGGCGCGCTTTGGCTGCACACTCTCACCCTCACCCATGGTCTCTCTCCCCTTCACCAACTCTCCCGGCCCTGTCACCAAGACTGTCCCCGTACATACCTCTCTCCGTCCATTCATAGACAGCCCGCCACCCACAGACACTCCACCACCAACTGACACACCGCCACCACCTTTCCCTCGGAAAAACAGAAAGGACAGGACTAGAATATATAAAGAAAGGCGGAGGGTGAAACAGACCAAAAGACGAAGAGTGAGGAAGGCAAGGGAAGAAACGGAAAGACAGAAGAGAGAGAGAGAGCGGAATCTCTCTCGCCGTTTGAAAGAATGGAGCTACTCTTTCTCTCCTTTCCTTCCTGAAAGAACCTTTCCTCCTTTTTCCATCCTTCTGTTTGATATATGCCTCTTTCTCTTTTTTGTACGAATGTGGGGGGCGTTTGAGGGGTGGGGCTTACAAGACAACGCGACCAATTCACGTTCATCTAACCATACACCGACTCTTCCGCCTCCCGTACAAACTCATTGCCTCCTTTCACCACGCACACATACGGATCACCAAACACATACACCCCTATCCTCTCATACGTTCACAAGTAAGACAACATGCACGGACACCCCCATCTCCACTCTCATTGACGATAAATCCCGCGCCTCCTCCATGCTCAGTCACCAGTGTGCAGTCCCTCCTATCCCCCCTCTCTGCCCTTATCCATCCACACCCACCCCTCTCTGCGCCGGCCTCTCACCCCCAGCGACCTGCACAGAGACGATAGAGAGAGAAGAAAGACACATTGACGCAACGCCCCTTCCACCTCACCCCTTACCCCTTCACACCCATTCAACCCATACGCATCTCACCCAACACACAGCAGGGGGGGGGGAGCAGCAGAAAGAGAAGAGACAAGAGGGCAAGAAGTCGGCACCCCAGCGGGAGAGAAAGAAGGTAGAGGGAAAAGAAGAAAAGAAAGACAGGTCCGACTCGTCAGAAAAAGAAAAAAGAACGAAAGGGAACGATAGGGGCGGAGGAAAAAAAGGAGGGTCGCAGAGCTGCTGCAGTTGTCGGGATGTTGGTGGGGGTGTGTGTGTTGGCTGCCCGTGTGCAAGGGCAGGGACTGCATGCAGAGACTGCGACCCATTGAAGAAGGGACTGTGCAGGAATTGGGATGGGAAAGGAAAAGAAAGAAAAAGAAAGAAAGGAGATGCAGGGCCTTTCCCCCCCCCCGCTGCCCCTCCCTCTTCTTCGACTTCCGCTTCCTCGTCTTCCTCTTCTTCTTCCTCTTCCTCTTCCCCTCCTTCTTTCTCTTCCTCTTCTTTCTCTACGCCCCTTCACTGCTGTCCATGTAATCCGCGCGCAGCCTGTGTGACCGCTGCCTGCCCGTGTATTCGAAAAGGCGAGGGGTGCGTTTCGTGCGCCCCCCTTCAGAAAGGCAACTGCAAGAATCAGGACGGGAAAGGGAGAGAGAGATGTTTAAAGAAAGGCAATTCTTCCGCTGTCCCTTCTTCCTTGTCGTCCTCTATTTTGTCGTCCTCCCGAGTTTTGTCTTCATCTTCTTCCCTACCCTTGTCCTCCACCAACACCGCGTCCTTTGCCGCTCTTCTCTCTGTATATACTTTGAGGGTTGGAACGTACAACGTCGG
>JAHBMJ010001595.1:3653-28712 GCA_018398765.1 Chromera velia
GGGGGGGGGGGGGGAGGAAGGGAAAGGAAGACACAGGCATGGGAAGAAACTCTACACGACGCGGCAACCAGACAAAGAAAGCAGAGTGCCGTCAGGCATGCTGTCTGGCCGTGTTTGCAATGGTAAATGCAGGCGATCAGAGAGGGCCCCCCCTGGCAGTCCGTCTCTTGCCTCTGAGTCGACCCGAGTAGCTCAAACGAGTGAGGGCAAGGGGAGAGAAATGGAGAAGGCGAGGGGAAGCAGAAGAAACCCGTTGGCTGGGAACATGAGGGGGAGAGAGAGAGAGAGAGAGAGAGAGAGAGAGAGAAAGACAGAGAAGTTGAACAGAAGCATCCGAGTGAAGAAAGATTACCACTACAGCCAAGAAAGACGACAACAAAAGCAGAAGCAAGACGCATGCATAGCGCAAGACACACAGTAGACAGTCTCTGTCTGGGCTTTCTTTGTTTCTTTCTGCCGACCTGCAAAAGAATGAGCTCCGGTGCTCTGTACCTGTATGTATTTACTTTCTGTATGTATGTATGTATGTATGTATGTATTTAAAGTAAATACATGCACAGTTTCTTCCTGCTGACCTGTAAAAGAATGAGCTCCGGTGCTCTGTACCTGTATGTATTTACTTTCTGTATGTATGTATGTATGTAAGTAAATACATGCACAGTTTCCTCCTGCTGACCTGTAAAAGAATGAGCTCTGGTGCTCTGTACCACCGTGTGACCACATGGCCCGTCAGTTGGCGTTTCACCGGCCTTCCCTTTGGAAAGTCAGGCGAAGGCGACCGGTCCCCGCCATCTCCCGCCACTGCCCCCCCGTCTGAAGCGTCTATCGACATCGGCGCAACCCCATTTGTCGACCCTCCAGATGCCGCCGCGGCTGCCGCTGCAGCAGCTGTAGAGACCTCCACAGAGGCCCTGCAGATCCAAGGACAAGAAAACATACAAACAAAGAAAGAAAACGTCACAGAAGGTGAGGCGAAGACAGAAAGAAAAGAAGTGCGGCAGACCGCGAGAGGAGAAGAACACCCGAACAGCTGTCAAGAAAAACATCCACCGCAATGGCCAAGAACAACGCAACACAGCTGTTCTTGATTGACGGCCTGAGGGGCTCAATAGGTTCTTTCACAAGACAAAAAAAAAGTCCCGGGTTGCTTGGAATGGGACACGACCCCAACGAGAAGTGAGGATGCACAAGAAAGAGAGGAAGGAAAAACAAAAAAAAGGCCAAACGAAAAAACCAACCGAGGAGAGTCGGGAAGTCCAGACGACTCGCCAGAGCTGATTGTCCGTGCGAGTCCGAAATCGCTGCATGCAACAGAGACAAGGAACAAAAGGAGTTAGACATGCAACAAAGTATCCAGACATGCAGCACAGAACTGAGGGTCTCCAAACTGCTGCTTGTCAACTTCAGATTCGACAGAAACCACTCGATGCGTTTCCCCCCTCGCAGAAGCATCCACCCCTCACCAAGGCGCTTCCTTCCCTCTCAGGTTCCGTCTTCTTTTTGCTTTTCCTCCCATTTCTCTCTCGTCTCTCCATTTCGTCAGAATGAGTGCCTTCCAGGCATTGCATCAGAAACAGAGCCAGCTGGTCTCTGTCTTCTCTCTCTCTCCGTCCCTCCTTCCCTCCCTCTCCACCCCGGCGCTCTGTGTGTGTGTGTGCTTCCGTACGAAACAAGAGAGAACCCCGGTCTTTCCCGACGACTGACCAGATCTTGACAGTGCAGTCCTGGTTGACCAGACAGTTGGCAGGCTTGAGGTCTCTGTGAAGAATTCCCCTCGCGTGGACGTACCGGACTCCCAACAGAAGGTTGTACAGAAGGGTCTTCACGTGGAGTTCTGAGAGATGCACGTGGGCCCTGAACAGCTTCTTGAAATCCGAATCCGCAATCTCAAGGACAATGTACAGCTCATCAAACCTGCACGCAAACAGAGAGCATAGATACTCCCAAGGATGATTGCACAGAAAAAGTCGAAGACGAAAAATCTCATTCCACCCCCTCAGTTGTGCCCATCTCACGCTGTGTCCCCCATCACACTCTCTCCCTCTCGTGTGTGCATTCATTGTGATACACAACCCGAAACGAAGGAGAAACCACCCTGACTGACTTGTCCATGCGTTGCGGCACACAGATGTCGAGGATCTTGACCACGTTCATATGGTCCAGTCTGTTCAGCAGGGCGATCTCCCTGAGAATCCGCTTACAGTCCACCAGATCCTCAAACACCCTGTGGATCCTCTTGATCGCCACGATCCCTCCAGTCAGGAGGTCACATGACTCGGCAACGGACCCTGAACACGGATAACACAAGCACGTACACACTCTCTTTCTCTCTCTCTCTCACACACACAGACACCCACACACACACACACACACACACACAGATCTGGTCACGAGAGACAAAGCCCTCCCCATGCAGAGAGGCCATTTTTGACCTTGGAAGACGCAGTTGCTGATTCTGCAATGGAGTAGTAGACGAAAGTGCAAACGCAAACGGCCCCCACCACAACGCGTCTTCCGCCACACACAGGAGACGGGACGTGTGCCTTTCAAGAAGATGACTTGAAAGAATCAGAACCGCCATTCAGCAGAAACAGACATTGACAGAGGAAACCATGCACGCTAAGGAGAGCAAGAGACGGCAAGCAGACTGACCGTAGGATCCCGTACCGATGAGCTGTTTGATCTCGTAGCGGTCCGGGACCTCCCACGTCGAGTGACGATTCCGGGGCGGTTGGGGCGCCATCGAGACGTCATGATGTGTGGGGGCTGGGGGGGCGTACCCTGCTGTGTCCATCCCTGCTGCCGTGTTCTGCAGAGAGGAGACGATTCAAGAGAGAGAGAAAAGGGGGGGATTATTCTCATATGACAACAGACCAAAAGCTAGACGTCTCCTTTTCGTACCCATGAGATCTTCGAGTCAAATCCACTCAAGTACGGACCTGAACAGTGTCGTTTCCGTCTGAAAGTTGTCCGTATCTACCGTAAGGTGCTCCTGCTGTTCTGGCTGCGTGATCCTGTCCGTTTTGCCTGTCTAACATGGTCAAAGCGTTGAAAGAAGAAGGCGTGTCAGGAATGGAAACTCATTTCACCAAGACACGCGTTCCTTAACAACAACCCGAACCTGATCGAGTTTGTCACACACACAGATGTGCGGCTACGAGTGCTCCACGAAAGCTCAAGGTAACTGCGAACAATCTCTTGTGACCGGCAAACAAGGCAAATTGTATCGCGGCAGAAGATTGAAGAGACATCATGCATGTGGCGCGGGATGGCGCGGGGGGCGATATGGGGCGATCGAGCTATTAATTAAGCGTTTGATCGCGCGCTTAAATTTTTCGCATGCAGAGAAATTTTGTCACTGCCGAACCACGGGTTCGGCCTGGGGGACCGCCATGCAGGCACCTGCACACGTCCCCGAGCGTGCATGGGCGCGCGGACATGCATGCATGCTGTCTGCCTATTGTCTGCCTGCATGACCCTTGCCGTCTATTGCCGTCTCTTCATTGCCGTCTCCTGCGTCTTCTGAGTCTTCTCCTCCTCCTAGGACCTAGATTCTCCTGGAGTCTTTGTCGAATTAACTTGCCTTCGTACTACTATTGCACATGATCGAATGCCCTCCATACCGCTTAAGGCAAGCAAGCACAAGCACGCCTCCTCATCCCGCCTATTGTCGGACCAGGGCTCCCTGATTACCAGCCGCATCCTGTATGCGCAAGCACAGCTGAGGACCGTGCCTGTAATTTCCCTGTGATCCGTTGGTTCTATCGGCTTTGCCATCTCGCTGGCTTTTTGGCAGAGCATTGCGACCTCTCTGTGAGAAGCTGTTAATATGGCGGAAGCATATGAAGTGTCTCAAGTAAGTCTGGCCCTACAGGCGTCTCAGCCACAGGAACCCGTCGTCCTTCATTGCTCTCTCCATGGGGGACCTGTCAAGGAGTGAGGGCATGGAGATCGTCAACACACACACACACACACACACACACACACAGAGAGAGAGAGAGAATGTTTGCCCTGAGATCCTGCCAGAAAGAGACTGAATTCCTCTTCTTTTTCTTGTGCATCGAGCGTCATCTGCCTTTGACTCTTTCTGTAGTCCCAAATGGAAGCTTCTCTCTCTTCGGGTGGGATGCCTAGATTCCGACATCTCCTTGGATGGGATGCGGCCAGTCTCTTCAAGTCTGGGTGAAAGAGCGGCAAGTTTTTTTTTTCTATTTGCGGTCTGTAATAAAAAGCAGTCCCTGACTTTCTTGCACGCCTGCGTTGCGACAGAAACCAGACCTTTGGAAGAAGCTGGAAAAGGCTGCGCAGACTTGGAGGGGGACGAAGGAAGACAAAGACAACCTCAAGGCCCTCTTTCGGAAATTTCTTCCCGGAAAAGGGGTACGTGAGATCGGAGGGAGGGAAGGGGACAGGTGCTTCGATTGCTCGAAATTTCTACACTCAGATGTATGCATCCAAGCAGATGCATGGACATGCATACTGATATCGACGCCTGTGTGTGCAATCATGTGGTTGCGCGCATTGATCCTTCCTGTGTTTTTCTGCTAGAGTCGTTGAGGGGCTGAGGGCGGTCTGCCACCTTCAGGTTTTGGTTTTTCTGTGCAGAAGTATCTTCCTTCTTTCCTGTCTGGTTCTGATCTCCGCAGGTGGGCGGTGAATTGCTCCACTTCGTCTTCTCCCTCGTCCTCACTCGAAGCAAGGTGTCTGTGGGATTCCTGCCGTGGATTCTCAAACACATGGTGGACATGAAAGCGGCAGACGAAGTGGGTACTTTTAAATTTGGCAATTGTGGTCTTTTGGTGTAGCTCTTTGGTACAAGCTTTATCTTTTCCCGTTCAACGGCAATTACATTCGCGAATTTCTCCGTGTCCGTTTTTTGCAGAACGGCCTCACAGCATTGCACAAAGCAGTGTTGGTAACACGGGCGGAGCCTGACGCTGATGTGGACCTTTTAGAACTACTGCTGAATGAAGGTGCAGACGTGGAGATGGTCGACATGGTGCGTTGTTTTCACTTCTGTAGTTGCGCCAACCTCTTGCGTTGCCTGGTATTTCTTGCTGCGTCTTTTCGTGGAGGCTCTCTGCGGACATTTCCGAAAAAGATTTCTGACAGTTCTACAAAAAGAAATGTGCTCAGATTCGTTCTCGTGATGATTGTTTTTCTTGTCTCTGAATCCAGCCTAAACACAGGCTTACCTGTTCGGTTGTTGCAGTGGGGGAGAACGGCGCTGCACTCGGCCCTCACCAGGCAGCCTCCGTCTCCGAAAATCGTCAAGATGCTGCTGGAGTGTGGGGTAGACGTAAACCGGCCAGATGAGGTCAGTCTCCGTTCCCTCGTCCAAGCGTTGATAATGATTCGTCAATCCGTAAAAACGACTGTGAAAGCGCAACCGACAGGAGGGCTCCGTGGTTTTTCTTTGCCTGTTTTCCTGGAATGTCTGGTGAGCTTTCCAATTTCCTCACTGATCAAGAGCGCTGTCTCGGATTGCTCCCCAAATTGGACTTCATCTACCTTCTCTCCTTTCTCCTTCATGCAGGATGGGGTGACAGCACTGCACAAAGCAGTGTTGGGGCCTCCTGCAATTGTGAAGATGCTGATCGATGAGGGTGGAGACGTGCAGGCGGTGACGAAGGTTGGTTTTGTGGGGCTTCAGAAGGCAGCTGTTGCAGGAGCTAACCGACTTCCTTCTTATCTTCTGTGGTGTTCAGATCTGGGGACCTTGTGTGTGTTGTGTTGCACGATCGTCTGGAGTCTTCAGCCAAAACCATGATCTTTCCTTTCATGCAGGCAGGGAGAGGTGTTCTGGACTGGGCCCTTGCGAGAGAGGTGCAGTCTCCAGAGATCGTGAAGATGCTGCTGGAGGGGGGGACGACGGAGAATGAAGCTCTGATGAATCTGGTGCGTCGCTTGCTCCTTCATTGCAGTTCCAACTGTGAATTTGTTACTGTGTCTCTTGAAAGTGGCCGTGTCGTTTGATTGAATGGGCCTTGCATCGTTCCCACGTTCCTTTACAGCAAGCAATGTGCTGAAGTGTGTGCAGATCCATTTGTGTGTCAAAGTAAGTCTTTGTTTCTCGTTTTCAGCGTTGACACCAGCTGGCACACACTTACCCCCTCTGCGGTATGGTTGCAGTGGAGAAGAAAGGTACTGCACTCGGTTGTCACAAGTAGGCCGTCTCCAGAAATGGTGAGGATGCTGCTGGAGGCGGGGGTCAACGTGAAAGCGGCAGATGAGGTCAGTGTCTCCTCCTCATTGGAGCTTTTGCCATGCCAATCCGTATGCGCAATCAACTCTGCGCGGTCGGCCCACGAGGTCGCTTTGAGGATGGATAATTGGGTGGCTGGATGGACTGATGGGAGAAAGGTCGTTTTCTGTGAAAGTATCAACAGAGAGACTCCCGAGGGCCTTCCCTGAGAGACATGGTGAGTAGCGAGGTGACCGCATGCACTGAAGGCCGGCCGACTGATTCTCTTTCTGGGGCCCATTCGGTCGACAGTCAACCGCTTTACTTGCCTGTCCTCATAGAACGCTTTCTTGCATGTTTGCGGGTTCCTCTGGAAGATGATTTATTGATGCCTGTCTCTTGTCCGATGCTCTCTGCAATAGAGATTTCTCTCCTTAATGCAGGATGGGGTGACAGCACTGCACGAAGCAGTGTTGGGGCCTCCCGCAATTGTGAAGATGCTGCTCGATGCAGGTGCTGACGCCAAGGCGGTAGAAAAGGTACGTTCGTCAGTTTGCACGAATCAGCTGTTGCACGATCTGCATTCCCTTTCGCTTCCTTTGTTTCCCCTGAGCCGCAACGTCTTCCTCATCTTCTTGCTTGTCCTCCGTTTGTTCTTCTTTTCGTCCTTTTTCTGTGTCCTTCGAGTAGAAGATACCGCATGATCACCTTCTTCACCTCCTGCGAGCCTTGGTGTTTTGTGGTATCGACACAATCGCCTTTTTGCCTTTCTTCTGTCTGGCTCTTGCAGAACGGGCTAACTGTTCTGCACTCGGCCCTCACGAGAGAAGTGCCGTCTCCCGAGATCGTGAAAATGCTGCTGGAGGCGGGGGCACACGTGAATGCAGTTGACGAAGTGCGTCCCTCTCTTTGTTTGCGGTATGAAATTAGGTTTGCTCTTGCCGTATTCCTAATTTTTCCATGTGCCGCTCTGTACCTTTGTGTTTCTCAGATGTGCCTTCTGATGTGCCTTTTTTGCTGCAAGAAAAGCAAATGATAACGACACTCGTCACCTGCTCTGTCTCTGTCTGGTGCAGGATGGAGTCTCAGTGCTCCACGTTGCGGTGAATCTTGCGACTCCTAAGATTGCGGTGATGCTGGTGAATAGGGACGCGGACATTCACGCAGTTTGCAAGGTGAGAGAAACGAGCTTGTCCGGTGCTTTGTTTGTTTTTGCGTTCACCCGTTCTCCTTCCGTTCCTGTTTTTTTTTTTTGTCTCCCCCTCCACAAACGTTTACTTCCCCCCTCTTGCTTTCCGTAGCTGATCTTCTTCTCTTCTCCGCTCTCATGTTCCCTGCCTGTGTCTTGTGCAAGTCTTTTGGACAAACTGCGTCGATCATGGACCTGACACCGTTGCTCTACACCTCTGTGAATGGCGTTGTGCAGGACGGGATGACGACGCTGCATTTGGCAGTCATGCGACATCTGCCGTCTCGCGAGATCGTGAGGATGCTGCTGTGGGCGGGGGTGGACGTGAAAGCTGCAGACAAGGTTCGTGTGTCTCTTCTCTCTCCATTCGATCGATCGAAGGGCTGACTGGGCAAACCGACAGCAAAAAGGGAGGAATTCACTGGCTCCAATGAGCTGCTGGCTGGTTCTGTGTGAGCCGGTGGTTCTGTCTGGCTGTGATCGTTTTCCCGACAAGCATGCCCAACAATGGACCTGGGAGAATGGCAGCTTCGAAGGAGGGAGAGCCATTGATGACTCCCTCTTCTCAGATGTCTCCTGCCGACGGTCGATGTGTGCTCTTTGCGTTCCTTTTGTGTGCAGGATGGGGTGACAGCACTGCACAGAGCTGTGTCGGGACCTCCCGCCATCGTGAAGATGCTGCTCGATGCAGGTGCTGACGCGAAGGCGGTAGCAAAGGTGCGTTCGTCAGTCTTCACGAATCAGCTGTTGCACAATCTGCATTGTTTGTCCTTCTCATCGTTTTCTTTCCCTTCTATTCTTTCTGTGACTTTTCGTGTACATGACAACCTACGCCTCTGTGCTGGTTTCTGGTGACCTTCTCCATAGCATGCGAGCCTTGGTGGTTTCAATCTTTGTCTCCCTGTGGCGTGTACAAGTGGGTGGGCATTTTGTTGTAAGGGACAGTGTTGTCCTACAGCCTCTCTCCACTGTGCGTGCGTTGCTGCTCCGGAATCTGCACACTGGCATATTTCCTTCTCTCCCCCCCGCAAGCTGGCAGTTTCTTTTCTGTTGCTGTCGGCCACTGTTTTTCTCTCTTCTTCGAAATCCTCTGTGGAGCTGGGGGAATTTGCATGCCTGTGCTTCGTGCAGGATGGCCGTACTCCACTGCACGAGGCAGTTTCGGCGAAGCAGATCTCCGCTCAGACCGTGAAGATGCTGGTGGAGGCTGGGGCAGATGCATCGGCAAGAGACAGAGTGGGTCTCTTCTTGGACCTCTGATTTGTCGACATTGAAATCTTTCCGGGTCTGATGCTGTGTCGTTCTGCTTGTGCGTTTCTGACATCTGCACGCTTTGCTCTGAACGTTTTAATCCTTTCTTACCCGCCGACAGTCGTGTTTGCATGGGCATCTGACAATGAGGGAATCTTGGCAGAGAAGGTGCGGAGCAAGAGAGGCATAAAAGGGGCGGCAGGTGTGCGGACGCCCGTGCTTTTGTCACTGCGGGCCTTTCCTTTCAGTGCGTGTGGTGTCGCCCTGTGTACAGATCGGATCGCATAATTCAAATTGGTTTTTATTTCGTTGGTGCGGCTTCTGCAGTCCTACAAAACGGCAGCTCACATTGCACTAGAGAGACGGCGACCTGACGCCGCAGGGTACCTGAAACCTTTGGAGACCCCCACGTACGTGGTGAGAACCCATACTTGCAGTCAGATGGTCGTGTGGATGCACGACCGTCTCCAATTGGTGAGACAGGGAGCGCTCTGCCCTGCCTCCTCTGATGATGAAGAAGAAGAGGCGGGTCTGTGGGGCCTCCCTGCAGCTGCATGGAAAGAGGTCACGGGGATTCTGGAAGAGCTGAAGGGGGGGGAAGTAGACCCGCAGAACACGCTACGCTCTTCACCCCCTCCGTCTTTGCCTCCTCCAACCGTTATTCCAGAAGGACAGGCCGGGCCCACGTTTCTCTCAACACCTTCCCTTCTAGCAGAATCTCCCCAGTCGCTAACCGTCAGCTGTATTCCTTCGCTGCTGGAAAACGGGAAAAGGGCTCTTGCAAGTACCTCAGAAGTGCTGTCTCGTATTCACGCCTTTCGGGACTCTCAAATGTCGATCACACAGATGGTCCAGGATACCAATAGCAGACGAGATTCGGCCCCAACTGGAGAGCCTGTTTGCCCCTTCACCCCAGAATGTATAGAGCAGAGAGATAAGCAGAGGAGAGACATCCAGAGTGCCCTCCACAAGGCACTGTCCTCGGGGGCTTCTGCTGTGCGGGGTTTGAGGTGTCTGGTAGGGTAGGAGCACGGGAGTCGTGGGGATGGGGCTGGAGGGAGCACAAAAAGAACAAAAATGAATACGTTTTTGAAGGAAGTTTTAGAGCGATTGCAGAGGGGCATTTCAAAGGTAGAGGGGAGATCGGCAGTGCAGCCTTCGAATGCATCCGCAGACCTCTCTGATGTTGATTGGAATGATCTTTGTGGGGCAGCGCTGTCGATGACAAAGGATTGGATTGCCCACCGGCAATCAGCAGCAGAAGAAGTACGTCTTGCCTCTCAGACTGCGTGGGGACGGGCAGGTGCGGTCTTTGCGACCATGAGGACAGATGGCCCTCTTGCCGCGTCCCAGTCCTTTGCAGAGATGGAAGCGGCAGAGGCCGCAGAAGCAGAAACTATGCGGCGCATGAGACTGTTACAAGACGGATGTGAGGGGGGCGGGACGGGGAAGGAAGTAGTTTCGGCTGTGTTAGAGAAGTCTCGTGAGGTGTTGCGCCGTCTCTGTGGTGCGTCCACGCTTCTCGAAGAGCTAGAGGATTTGCTTGCAGAGGCAGAGAGGGAGGGGGTGAAAATAGATGAGGGTGTGTCTCTAGTAGATGGGGTGCTAGAGAAGGAGCGTGGGGAACTTGAAGCCCTGATCCAGAGTCAAAAGAAAGAGAGTAGAGAGATAAGGAAGAAAGAAAGGAGACTTGAGGATGAGCGTGACGAAAGTCCGTCAGAGAGACGGCAAAAGAAAATTGCAGAGCTTGAGGCAGAGTTGAATCAGCTGCGAGATGAGCTGAAGATCCAGAATCTCCCCGCTGCCATTGCCCGAAAGCGCGCTAGCCTCCTTTCCCTAGCGTCTTTCCACTTCCCGGAACTCCTGCTGGAGGGAAGCGAATTCCTCCAGAGTGTCCGCCTGGACGTACAGGAGGTGGCTCAATGCAGCCCCCTCCTGCAGGCAGGGGTGCTGATGCAGGGCCGTTCGTCCCGCCGCGACTTTTTTGACAAGAAGGACATTTCTGGGCAGTCGGGGACGCAGCACGGCGCGAGGGTTTCCGAATGCACAGACAGAGAGGGGGTGCGGTGGATATTGAAAAGGTATGAAATTGGGGGAGCAGAAGCATCTCGATCCTTTTACAGGCAAGTTGCCATGCTGCATGAGCTGCGGCACCCTCACCTTGTTCACATCGTTGCAGTGTGGCAGGAGGGGGAGTATGGGTTTGTTCAGATGCCGTTGTATGCGGGAGGGGATCTTCGGTCTTGGATGGATGCACGGCCTGCAGAGGGGGGGAGGGACTCTCGCGAGAGTTTACAACTGGCAGAAGATGTTCTCTCTGCGCTGGCCTTCCTTCACGAGAAGGGAAAGGTGCATTGTGATGTTAAGCCGGAGAATATCTTCGTGACAGAGAGGGGTCGGGCGGTGTTGGGGGATTTTGACGGCGTGAAGGAGAGGAATCACCAGCAGAGCACAATTTTGCACGTCACCACCCAATACCTCGCACCAGAGATCAGAGGGAGGGTGCACATGACGAGTGCGGCAGATGTCTTCTCTGCCGGTCTGGTTCTGTCTGAATTGTTGGGAGGGGGAGTTCTTGAGGGAGAACCGCAGAGGACCGCAGCTTTTCAAGAACTATCCGAGAGCATGCGGTCACCCGACCCCTCAGGCCGCCCCACAGCAGCCGCAGCCCTCCAGAGCCCCCTGTTCTCCCGCGAGAAGAACGAAAATGCGCAGTGCATTGTCTGTTTTGATGTGTTTCTGTGTGACAGAGGTTTGAAGTGCTCCGAGCGTGCGTCCCACTTCCTCTGTGCTGAGTGCCTCAACCGCCATGTGGAGGCAAACGCTGTGATCGACCCAGAGAACAGCGAGGTGCGGGCCAGATTCAAGGCCGCAAACTGCGAGGTCGCATGTGTGCAACAAGGCTGCCCCTCTGCGCCCTTCCCGCATGCACGCCTTGCGCAGCTCCTCCAACCAGAGGTGCACAAGTCTCTCGAGAAGACTCGGGGGGAAGTGGCAGAAGAGAGAGTGCGGACAGAGATGGAAAAGGAGTACAGAGAAAAGCTTCAGAGGGCACTAAGGGAGGACGGGGCACAGAGAAAAGTCCGGGAGATAGGGGAAGACATTCTGAATCTCAAGTGCCCCCGTTGTAGTCAAGTGTTTTTGGATTATGAAGGTTGTGCTGCACTGAAGTGTTCAAGGTGCCATTGCGCCTTCTGTGCGTACTGTCTGAGAGACTGCGGGCGTGACGCCCACGGCCACGTGCCTGACTGCACTGTTGCAATTGAAATCGGTAACCGGGTGGACTTTCGATTCGGGATGTTCCCAGACCCTCCGGACAGCACACACAGGTCGCAGTGGAATCTGTTTCTGAAGGAGCGGCAGAAAGACAGAGTGAGAGAGGCAGTGAGCGGGTTGGGTGACGAAGATCGGAGTGAAGTCATGCGCCAGCTTCAGCCACTGTTGAAAGAGAGGGGGATCCAGCTCGAATAAACATATAAGCTAGTATATAAGTAAATTATGGGGTACGACTTGAAACAGGCTTGCGACTGCGGAAGAAGGTTCAAATCATCTAACGTTTAAGTACCCTGCAAGTTCGAGTAATTTAGATGAGCAACTTAAAATAAATTAAAATAATTTAGCTTAGCAATTTAAAATAATTTAAAGTAATTTAGAATAGTAAACTAAAGTAATTTAGAAGTTTGAATTACTAATTTTGGTTAAACTTTGGATGTCGTTTTGTCGTGAACCATAAAGACTTACAAGTTCACTTCCTGCGTAATCCTGTCCGTTTTGCTTATCTAACATTATCTAACATGGTCAAAGCGTTGAATTAAAGATAAAAGCGTCTCAGAAATGGAAACTTATTTTACTAAGACACGCGTTTCTTAGAAACAATAAGAACTATAGAATCTGATTGAGCTCTATAACACACTCGAACTAATATGAACATGAGGCTGCGAGTGGACCCTACCTCTAACATGATGATAAACTAGATTATGAACTGCGAAAACTCCTTAAATTGTGACCGAGAAACAAGGCGAAATGTATCGCGGAAGGAGAAGAGATACCACATGACATCACGCTTGGACGGCACCGGCCGTTAATTCGTGCATAAAGCGCGCTTAATTGTGATCGCAGTTAATTTTGCATCATGATCGAGGGCTTTGTTATGCATACCGCATCCCCACATATGATGGGCGGATCTAGCCTAGTTTGTCCAAAGGTTCCGCTTTTTCCTGCTGGTCTCGATTCTAGGAGCAAGCATGTAGTTGATTTTTCGTGCAGAAATTTTAAGTGCGCGCGCCGCCACACTGACTACCACTGACAAAACATGACAAAACAATATTACCACGTATATTTTGCGCGCGCGTTTGCGCGCGAAATCACCTGCATGTACGTAATACGTACGTATATTAATAAGTGGCCGGATTGACGTAATTCGATCAGCGTTCATTTGCTCGCTGTTGTTCAATATGCATTCTTCACACATCGGTGTCCAACTCTTGAAGTTACTCTTCTTCCTGTTCAGCGCACATATTAATGCATCGGCCAGCTTCTCTTCTTTTGTCGCTTGAGTTCCGTTCTGGACAAGCGCGCTCTTTCTGTCTAGTCTTTCTGTACTCAGTCTGCTGACAAGACGTGAAGTTTTCAACTGATCAGCCCGCACAAACCATCATGCCTCCCGTCAGTCAACTCCCCCATGTGTTTCTTTCACATATATATACTGTTCAGCTCTTTCATGGTGTGTAATCGAGATGATTCCCGTCAATGCCAGGGAGATATATAGCATTGCAAAAAAATGTGCCAGGGGGACGTGTCGTTGACAGAGCAAGAGAAAAAGACAGAGAGCCAGAGGGAGGGACTCGGTGTGCATGAAATCTTCGTGTGTACTTGAAATGGGTGCGTGTGAATCTGTGCAGTTCCAGAGGCAGTTTCTGGCTCCCCGCGCCTTTTATGTCAAAGGACCGAGGGGTAAGTCAACATGTGCGTCTGATCTCGACTTGAAGCATGGAGTTCGCCCTGAATCGAAATTTGACGATGAACCCTCATGCAGAGCTCAGCCCTCTTTTGGATCATCTTGTGTTCCTTTCTCTGGACTCTTCTCGCCGTCTACGCTATCCTAGCTGGCCCTGTACTTGCCCCGATCACACCGTCGAGTCCCTCTTCGGGACAATAAGCACGCCTGTCCTCCTCTTTTCTTGTCTGGCCTTCCCCCGTCTTCCCCGTATGCCTGTATTTACCTCATTTCCATGGCTCTGTTCACGTGTCCATCTTCCTTTTCCGCCTCTTTATGGCGGACTGTAACCTCCTTACCTCTCAACTTCCAAACTGCTCACACACAGCCTTCCTGCGCTCTTCCCTCCCCCTCCCTTCCCTCCCTTCCTTTTTCTGCAGAGTCTGAAGAGTTGCTGGAATGTAAGAAGCTTCTGAAGGCAGCTCAAGTGAGTCCCTCGTCCGGTCGGCTGTCATAAGGAATGACGAAGGACGGACGCAAGGAAAGACGACTTCCTTGTAGCGTCGTATTCTGCTTTGCATATCTGCCTGCTTGTCTATCAGCTTGTTTAGCTGTCTGTCTGTCTGTTTGTCTGTCTGTCCGTCTGTCTGTCTGTCTGTCCGTCTGTCTGTCTGTCCGTCTGTCTATCTGTCTGTCTGTCTGTCTGTCTGTCTGTCCGTCTGTCTGTCTGTCTGACAGACTGTGTCCGTCCGTCCGTCTGTCTGTCTGTCTGTCTGTCTGTCTGTCCGTCTGTCTGTCTGTCTGTCTGTCTGTCTGTCTGTCCGTCCGTCTCTCTGTCTGTCTGTCTGTCTGTCTGTCCGTCTGTTTGTCTGTCTGTCCGTCTGTCTGTCTGTCTGTCTGTCCGTCTGTTTGTCTGTCTGTCTGTCTGTCTGTCTGTCTCTCTGTCTGTCTGTCTGTCTGTCTGTCTGTCTGTCCGTCTGTCTGTCTGTCTGTCTGTCTGTCCGTCTGTTTGTCTGTCTGTCCGTCTATCTGTCTGTCTGTCTGTCTGTCTGCCCCACCTCTGTCTAAAGAACATGACGGTGCCGGTCCCCGCGTGCAGTTTGCTTTTTTCGTTTTGTTGTCATTTTTAATTTTTGTTGGTTTTTCTTGCCTTGTTTTCTTTTCTTCTCTTTCTTGTCTTGAGTGGAAGCAGCAGAGGAGTAGCGTGTGAAACCAGTGATCACGTGAAAGTCTGTCGGGAGGTGGAGAGGCAAGGGGCGCTTAACTCTCACCTTTCGGGCCCCCTGCCCACGCTGTTTGATTGTTGGTGCTGTTCTTTTGTCTTTGTTCTTTCTTTCTTTTTGTCTGTTGTGTTCATGAAGAAAAGAAGGGAGAAGAANCCCGCCCGCCCCCCCGCAACAACCCCCTTGGAGAAGATCGTCACCAGGAAAGTCAAGAAGATTGCACAGAATAGATGAGAACAGTTCCAGTTCCAGTGCAGCCGCCCTTGCCGAACCCGTTCCAGCTCCCGCCCCCATCCCGGTCTCTACAGACCAACAACATCAAGACCCACACTCCCAAGAAGGGATGGAGGGGGAGCTCCCATCCCCCATCACACCTGGATCCGCCCCTTCCCTTTCACCCCACAGCGAGCGCGCAAACAATGGGTCCACGTATGACTCACCGTCAGAGCAGGAGTCCTGAGGAGAGAGAAGAGGTTTTAGAGAAGGTTCAAGCAACTGAGCACCGTCGCTCCTTTGGTATGGGACTTTGGAGAGTTTCGTTACCGCCGAAAGAGTCCTCCCGCAAGATACGAAGACACAACATCAGAAGAAATCCCCCTCCGCAGGGACGCCCCCCCACCCCCCCACCTCTGTCTAAAGAACATGACGGTGCCGGTCCCCACGTGCAGTTTTCTTTTTTCGTTTTGTTGTCATTTTTAATTTTTGTTGGTTTTTCTTGCCTTGTTTTCTTTTCTTCTCTTTCTTGTCTTGAGTGGAAGCAGCAGAGGAGTAGCGTGTGAAACCAGTGATCACGTGAAAGTCTGTCGGGAGGTGGAGAGGCAAGGGGCGCTTAACTCTCACCTTTCGGGCCCCCTGCCCACGC
The DNA here is from genome assembly GCA_018398765.1 of Chromera velia. Lineage (NCBI taxonomy): Eukaryota > Chromeraceae > Chromera > Chromera velia. The sequence continues at coordinate 19,299 of JAHBMJ010001595.1, forward strand.
TGTTTGATTGTTGGTGCTGTTCTTTTGTCTTTGTTCTTTCTTTCTTTTTGTCTGTTGTGTTCATGAAGAAAAGAAGGGAGAAGAAGAAACATATAGTCTGTCTGTCCATCTGTTTGTCTGTCTGTCTGTCTGTCTGTCTGTCTGTCTGTCCGTCCGTCTGTCTGTCTGTCTGTCTGTCTGTCTGTCTGTCTGTCCGTCTGTTTGTCTGTCTGTCTGTCTGTCTGTCTGTCCGTCCGTCTGTCTGTCTGTCTGTCTGTCTGTTTGTTCATGAAGAAAAGGAGGGACAAGAAGAAAGAACAGATAGTCTGTCAGTTTGCCTGTCTGTCTGTCTGTCTGTCTGTCTGTCTCTATATATGCATGTATGTTTGTCTGTCTGCCAGTCATTGATTTTCCGCAGACGTTTTTCGTTGATGATCGTGCGTGAGGGGCCCAACCTTTTTCGTTCTCGGCATTCTCCGCCTTGCACTCCTTTTTCATTTGTCCGCAATCGAAGTGCACAGAGCTTGTCGATCCGCGTATGTGCCAGTGACAGCTTTCGGGTTCATGCCGGAAAAATCGATACACACCTGTTATCTCTATCTGGTTGCAGGATGAAATCTCTGCACTAACAAAACAACTGGAGTCAGCACATCGGGCTCTTGGGAGAGAAAGGGAGGAGTTGGAGGGACTCCTCTCCGATGCCCTCAAGGCTCTCAGCTCATGAGAGCACACCCTCGAAGTTCTGTCTGCGAGACGAAGTTTTGAATTCCCTCCACCTGCCAACCCAAACCAAAAGAGCAGCAGCAGTAGCAGTGCGAATTCAATCGCAAACGAACCAAGCGCACCTATCGGGGCCCGCTCCCGTATTCTGTCAGCAACAAAGACCAGTGCGTCTATGAATGTGACATTGATGGACAAAAAGGGGAAGATTTTCGCGTTGCTGCAGAACGTGACGGTGCGACAGATGGACCTCACCCCTCCAGTGGACAGTTTCCCAGAGCTCCGTTGGGAAGTCAACTGGCTTCCCCGTTTCGCAGCGCCAGAGGGGGCACAGGGCGTGCCTCTGGTTCCCTCAGACGGTGCAAAGCCTCTTCTCTTCGTGTCCTCTCCAACAGAGGCAGTTGTTGCAGCAATGAAGGTCTGTCGCTCGGTTGGGAGGGACCTGGAAGGTTTTGAAGAATGTGCTGCGGTTTTAGATTCTCTTCCTGCGTGCTTTGTCTTCCCTTGTCGTGTTCTGTTCACACGATGACTGTCCTTTCCGTCTCCCATCTCCTCCTGTCTTTCTCCCTACGGAATAAGTCATTTGATTTTTTCTTTCCTGATTCCTTTCTGCCTTGTGTCTGCAGGCTGCCTTGCGGGGCGATCACGAATTCCACTTGCTTGGAGCCCTCCCTGGGGGACTCGAGTTGGAGTCCCTGATTGGAGACGGCAAGTTTGGGGCTGTGGTCTCTCTGGCTGGTATTGCACCTCCTCAGTTGGGAGGAGGGGCAGAGGAGGAGGAGGTGATCGGTGCAGTCGGGGAGCTGCTGGCCAGCTCGAGGGCCATGAACAATATTCCTGTGGCAGCCCCAGCCACCACTCCTGCGAAGTTTGCCCCTGTGTTGGTCCTGACGAAGGGCCACTGGGCAGTTCTGCTGTTCGACAAGCAGCAGGAATCCGGTCTGTTCACCCCAAGACGTTCACAGAACAAGATGCCCCTGTGGCCTTCAAGGCAGAAGGCAGGTATCCTATTCACCGTGGGGGGTTCAAGAGAGAGAAGAACTTGCATGAGCGGGCGATCTGCCAGGGTACGCCCTCAAACGAGCGCATGCAAACTGCAGAAGGACCCTCCGATGAGATTCCGTCATCGTCTACATCAGGCCCCCCTTCCCGATTCCTCAATCGGACATCAAACAGGATTTCAGTCTCGTTGACTGACGTTGAAGGTGACTGCTGCCAAGGGTGGGATGGAGCAACCGCTGTACTGGCCGAACGAACGACCACAGCATCGGATGTCCTGACAAGAGCGTTCTCGAGCACTGCCGCTCCTGCAGCGTCTGCTACGGCCTCTCCACAAAAGCCCCTGTTTCATTCACAGAGCAGTGACGTTCAAAACTGTACCAACAAAAGCAGCAGCAGCAATAGAAATACCAATAGCAGTAGCAGTAGCAGCAGCAGCAGCAGTAGTGCAAGTTCAGCTCCAGCTGCCTCTCTCCACGACGGGGTTACTGGAGGATTTGATCTCCGTCTATGGCGGTCGCCAGCTTCTGAGAATGTCGCTGGTAAGCCAGGTGTCCTGCGAGCGTCGGACTCCACCCGGGCGCTCGCAGCCAACGGACTTGCTGGTGACATCAAAGCGTCGAACTCCACTCGAGCGCTCGGTAGCCGCGAACGTGCATGTGTCTCGAGCGCCAGAGTGCCTCCTCTGACGACGCGTGGATGTTCTCAGGCTCTAAGCCTGCCAGTGGCTCACGAGATCATTGAGGTCGAAGACAGCGATGAGGAAGAAGCCTCCCCTCCATCTGAAACCCTCCCCGGCACTCGCAGGGAGACCCGCGGGGTCGAGATTCCTCTCACTGCAGATGACTTGAGGACTCTGCAGCCTCAGATGTGGATCAATGACAGCATCGTTCAGTTCTTGAACAAAGAACTCGAAAAAGTCAGCAGAAAAATTGAGCGATGCTAATGACCTTAATTCAGCATTTTCATACTCTCTGATTCCTCATTTTCTGGCTCTGTATCTCTCTCCCCCCCTCCCTGTCTCTCTCTCTCTCTCTCTCTCTCTCTCTCACTCACACTCACACACACACGCACGCACACACACACACACATACACACACAGACTCAAATACTCAGACTTTCTCAGTGTCAGTCTGCATGTCTGTCTGTCTGTCTGTCTGTCCGTCTGTCTGTCCGTCTGTCTGTCCGTCTGTCTGTCATGAAGGAAAGCAGAGAAAGAAACCCTACAGTCTGTCTGTCTGGCTGTCTGTCTGTTGCGGGCAATTTGCTTCTTGCTAAAACCCAAACGCAGCGAGCTTCTTTACTTAATTGTTTGAATCTTGGTCCCTGCAGGTGCTTCCTGTCGACGCAAATGTATATGTTGCGAGTTCTTTTCTTTTAACAAAATTCGACATGCACAACAAGATTCCGAACACAGAACTGACGCAGATGCACTTGGATGAGGGATACCGGGAGGTAAAACGATGGACAGGTACGGTTTCAAACTGGTGGGCCTGGAAGACCGATGTGTTGAGTCATACAAATAAAAACAGGAAGGCGTGCAAAACAAATAGCTGGGAAAAGTGGTCGGGCCAAGAAGGGAAAAAATGATGAGAGAAAGGGGCAGAGAGATATCATTGATCCAGCCAGTCAAGCGTAGAGTCAAGAAAGTTTTGATTGGATAGCAAAGACTACCTGATCGAAGCATTTTTCCAAAGCACGAAGTGCCAAGGAATCACCACTTACTTTTTTGTGATGATGAGGTGGGCATGCTTGGACGTAGTGATGAATCAGTTACTCGTGTATTGCGTAGCTCCTTTCAGACCGAATCGCCTGCTTCTGCAGCTTCTTTCGACTTCGTTGATATCTTTTAATTTGCCCTCATCCCTTCCGCTGGCTTTGAGCGGCAGCCAAAATAGGAATTGGCATTGCGTCAAATCAAGTTAACTGTTATGACTCCATGCAAACTTCACTCGACGATGTTTGCAGCGCAACGCCGCATTGGGCAGCCAGTGTTTCACAGGGACCTCCTGGTGTTCCCCCTCAATCAGAGGGCGTACCACTGGACAGTGGTAGCTGTCGTGCGGCCGTGGGCTGCGGTTCGACCCCCGTCTCCCATCTTCAGGAAAGATAAACCAAGGGCGAAGAAAGAGGTCCGTGTGGACATGACAACTTCCTTGGACTCCGAGATTGAGTCTCTTCTCTTTTGCGTCTGTCTGGATGTTTGGTAGCACTGTCTATAGTTCTGTGGGCAAACAAGTATGCAAAGACCGTTGTCTACGATGATGCATAGAGCTCCGCAAATGCATCTTGACGCATTCTATTTCCTCACCCTCAATTGCACTCGCAATTTGTTTGAGCCGTTCTTGTGTCCTTTCAATTAGGTGGACACCTGGTCTGCGTCGTCTGGATACAGATCGAAGTTTTGGGCTTAGACTGAATAGTCCATGCATTTTAACAACCACAACATTGCGTGTGCGTTTCATTTTATTTGTACAAAAACACATCCACTTCTACGTGCATTGAATGCAGCGTTGCCTCGTGTTCTTCTTTGACTCTCTCGGGAAGGAGGGAGTGGAGACAGAGTTCCACCAAAGAATGCACAAGCTGTTGTGGGCATTTCTTGACAGGGTACGTCAATGCGTGAACCAGAATGAAGATACCAGAGATTCTCTGCCGTGAGTTCTTGCATTGGCTCCGAAAACAAAAGAGATGGCGATCTCTTCAACGCCCGAGGCAAAGACTCGGAAAAGACAGAAGAGAGAAGCAAGTAAGAGACTCAAGAAGCCGGATACAAGAAGGTAGACAAGAAATGAAGAAACAATGGAGCGACAAAGAGAAATCGGAGGAACAATCAAAGTGGGAATTTCTCGGAAACGAGGTAGGGGAACACATGCACACTTTCTTCGGCCACCCAGGTACACATACATGGAGGGGGGCAGGGAGAGAAAAGAGAGAGACACACCTTGAGAGGAGAGCAAACGACGCAGTCTCAAAGAGAGGACGGCAAGAAAGAGAGACAGCGACGGCACGGCCGGGGAATATGGACGAGATGCGCCTAACGTTTTCTTCAAAACCAAACATGCAAGCTGGCTTCATGTATAAACTTGAGTGAGTGTCTTAATTGCCTGCTTGCAGGAATTGCAGGACAAATACCCAGAGTCATACGAGATGGGTTACAGGGTTTCTGAGGAGCTCGTCACCACAGAGTTCGTGGCGCCCGTTCCCTCGCAGACAAACACCTGGGACTGCGGGCTGTTTTCCTGCAGGTACGGACGCATTTTCTTTCGGCAATGTACATGCAAATACCTTCGTGCCACCGGGATTGAGCATGTTAATCTATGATAATCCGTCCGCAGTGTAGCTCTTTCGGTCTTCTTTTACGGACAGCAAAATCAAAGTTACACCTGACAGCTTCAGTGCCTTTTCCTTTTCGGTTGCTCCATTCCCTCCCTTGAAAATTGAATTTCACAACTTCAGGATTGGTACATATTCTTCTCATTTATTCTCTACCGATGTTCTTTGTTTTTTTTGCTGCATATTTCCCACTTCTCGCCTGATTGTGAACATCATCCTGCTTCTTTGCCTATACCAACAGATTCGTTTCCGAGTTTGTGCTGTCTTGCGTTTCCAACGGCCCACTCGCGGAGAGGCTGGAGGATCTCGCTGTCGCGCCTGCCTCAGAGCGCGAGGCACTGACGACAGAAGTGCAAGGTCTGTGGAGGGTGTCTCAGCCCTCCGTCACCACACTGTAAGTCAATTACAAAACACTCAGACAGATGTGAAGACGTGCAGAAAAGCGGGGGGAGGAACAGACCGCCGTGACAGAAGTCTTCGGCAGAAAGGATGGCAGAAACCCAGACAGATAGACAAAGAGACAGACAGACAGACAGACAGACAGACAGATAGACAAAGAGACAGACAGACAGACAGACAGACAGACAGACAGACAAACAGACAGACAGACAGACAGACAAACAAACAGACAGACAAACATGCAGACAGACAGACAGACAGACAGACAGACAGGGAAACAAACAGGAAGGCAAAAAGAGCAGGGGTGAGAGTGAGTGCGCGCGCGCCTGTGTGTGTGTGTGTGTGTGTGTGTGTATGTATGTATGTATGTGTGTGTGTGTGTGTGTGTGTGTGTGTGTGAGAGAGAGAGAGAGAGAGAGAGAGAGAAACTTCGCGACAGAAAGACAGAGAGTCACCCCAGAAGGCAGACAGACGAGGAGCGAGAGGAAGACAAACAGGCGGATCGACAGAGAGATTGGCAGTCAAGAAGGTCACTCTTACGCGCAAACTTCATACTTAACTGTCCTTGTTCTTTCAGACTGATCTTTAATATTCATTCGTTGAATTGCAGGAGAAAGAATCTCCTAAATCTCTTAAAAGGCGCGAGCAGTGCTCGTCCTTCAGAGTTCCAGCGCACCCTGAGGCAACTCATCCTCCAGGAGGTCCCCCTGAGAATCCCGGTTCCCGGTTCCAGAGAGCAAGAAGAGATGCCAGACGAAGTCCACAGGCAGCTGCAGTCTGACGATTTTTGGGACGTCTCTTCTTTGCTTCAGAATCGACCGAGGAGACAAGCATAGCAGGAGGGAGAGGGGAAGTTCAACGGGAGACAGAGAAGAAGAGAGAGAGGGGCATGGAGAAGAAGAGGCGCAGCGGTGAGTGGGCGCTCTTCATCCCTCACTCTCGCATGCAAACATCTGTCTGCAAACATCTCCTCCCGTCCCTTTTCTCCCAAACCAAAAGAATCTGTGAGCTTCTGTTGCATTTTGTGGTTTCCACGTGCACTTGCAACAGCACCCACATTTCTCTGCGGCATGCAAGAGGGGGGAGCCCGGTCGTCGAGAAGTAACCCCCACAGAATTTAAGGGATGCCCGGCCTGGGTGTTCCCCACATCTCACCCCCTCCCGTGCACACTTCCCAAATGTACTTCCAACGCTCCTCCACAGATATTGGGGGGGGGGATTGCATGGGTAGCCCCCCTCACGAAGGCACACGCGCGACAAATCAGGATGCATGGGCCCCCTTCCCCCATATGACCCGCATGGAGTGTCACTAGCTGGACCTACGAGGGGAGGTCTGATCCCCTTCCCAGGGGCTGCATGGTTGTTGCTCCGGCTGAGGGTCCAGTGGGGGACACCGGGACGCCTCCGAGTCGCCCTGCAGCTGGGGAGGGCACACCACAACCTCACCTACCGGCCCCCATCACCCATGCATGCATGGACTGCCCGGGGCGAAGAGGTTAATTCATTCCCTTTCTACTTGAGCAGGACTTCCAAACGGGAGGGAGGAAAGGGAACACTCAGTCTGGGCCCTCAATTGCCTCTCATTCTAGATTCAGAGGGGAGAGTAACCGTTCCACAGGAGGGTTCTGACTAGCACTGGGAGAAGAGGGAGGGAGGGAGGACGAGAGAAAGAATAGAGGCAGGGATTCAGGTAACAGGGGGAGGGAAAGAGACGGAAAAAAGAGAGGAAGAGACTGTCAATGCAGAAGGGACAGACGCCGCGTATACAGCAGTTGAGGGTCCAAGAGCCAGGTTCACCAAGCAGGAGACGACTCAGTCTCACGATCAACGGAGACAGTTTGAGGACCGCCAACCATGCATTGGCAGGTCCCGGAGATGAAGAAGGCCCCACGACCCCCCCATTGGGTCTCTGTACGGTCACACACGAGCCAGCTAGGGCCTGCAGGTGCACATTTAAGGGCCATCCTTCGATCGCAGGATCGAGGCACAGATCCACAACAGCGCGCAGGCTGAGCCTTCCGGTGTGTCCCGAGGTCACCGGGTTTCACTTGTTGACAATTCTTTGTTCCCGTCTCACCACACTGCTCCAGAATACCCCTCAGGCACCATCAGCGGAGGTCAGGCACACCACCCGTACCCCTCTATACCAAGCAGGAAGGCCCGGTTTGGATGTTCGGCACATCTTTGCCCCCCCACCTGCCCCCATTTCACGGGTATACTCTCAACAACCCATCGATCCTCCATAGATCCTAGCTCCCGAGATGGAAACCATCCGAGCAGGAGTGGTGTGAGGAGCGGGGGGGAGGCTTTTGAGGGCGGGACGGTGCGAGTGGAGAGCAGGCCAGGCATTGTACGTCCTCTTTGAGATCATCGACCATCAGAAAGGACGAGAGACTCAAGTCGGTCCATAAATATGATCTACTCAGCGCTTTGAAGCAGACAAAACAGCTCTTTCCTTTTTCGGTACGGCGATAAAAGCCAACGACATTCCCCATCTATTCAGAAAGAAGAGCGACGTGTTCAATTTGTTCACTCTGTGGGAAAGCTTGAGTCTATCTGGGCGGTGGATGGACCCATCACTTGTTTTGTTGCGAATCAGAATACATAAATATACACTTCCCTTCGTTTATTGAGAAATCGAAGGTCGCCCTTGAGCTTCAAATGAATGAGAGAATGGAAGAGTGAGTGAGTGAATGAACGAATGGTTCAGAACGAACAAATGAATGTACTTGCCTCTCTCCGACACATTTTGAACTTTCCTTTTCATTCACGCGTTCTCTTTTCAATTCATTTTTGCAGGCTTGATCCCTCGGAGTCCTCCCAGGGGCTGCATGGTTGTTGCTCCGGCTGAGGGTCCAGCGGGGGACACCGGGACGCCTCTGAGTCGCCCTGCAGCTGGGAAGGGCACACCACAACCTCATCTACCGGCCCCCATCACCCATCCATGCATGGACTGCCCGCGGCGAAGAGGTTAATTCATTCCCTTTCTGTGCACTCCGCAGGCATTAACCCCCCGGTGGACGTTAAGAGCTAGGGGATGTCAAAGTGTGCAAGGCGTCTCGATCCGGTTCTGATGGAGATGAAGAGAGGGGCCGGCGTGGGGGTGTAGAGGTGAGCAGCAGAGGGGAGGACGAAGGGGAAGGGGAGAATCCAAGTCGGAGTGCTCGTCTCACAGGAAATGTGGAGGGGAGCTTCCGGTTGTTCCACGATTTTAGCTGGCTGCATGTGGGTTTCGGGTGCGGGGTTCAGTTTCCTCCGCCTATGGCGATAAGGAAACTGAGCCGGGGGGGGGGGGCATGCGGTCAGCTAGGCTTCTTCCACGCAGCTCCGTAAGCGTGCCTCACTAGTGCAGCAACAAGCCAAGGAACTTGCCAGCACTCTGGGGACAATCCTCGCCCGAAAAGTTCGTTTAACACGATTAGTTGTTATTAATCTATGCAGTTATTGATATATACATTATACATACAATCGATCGACCGTGCTCTACCCCGGGCAGTGTGGAATGAGTGCTTGGCTGGCTCATGTGAACCCTTCGTTAAGACAGTAAAATGGCTGGCCGTTCCATTAGATTGCTCCCTTTTGTGGCCTCCATTGCCAAGCACGGTGGGGGACAAGTTTAAAAGGAAGGGCAAGGGCAGAAGGAAAAGGGCGGCAAAAAAGATCGTAGAGGGTGCCTGGCTGTCCGACTGGTTGAAAGAAGAAACTAGAAACGTTAGAGACAGAGACGGAATTTTTCCCCACCTTGCGAATCTCTCCCCTTTCCAATCAGAGAATCCGTCCAGACAGCGTTTGGCCATGCACCTTCTGAGTGAAAGGAAATGGCGTCCGAGAAGTGAAATGATAGAGTGCAGTGTTGAACCTCTGCCAAAGAGTCTGTTGCAGTCCTCCGCAGGCTTCCGTACGCTTTTCAGGGCTCTCACAGGGGGGGATATAGATAGAACCCAACCGGAACGGCTGTGCGATAAATGTTTGTCCCCCTCG
>JAHBMJ010001596.1:1474-6474 GCA_018398765.1 Chromera velia
GGGGGGGGGGGGGGACATAAATACTTTTTTCATGCAGTGATCGAGCGCGAATAAGCCCCCCGCCCCCCCCCTGCAGGGCCGGAAGCCTTCAAGATCCTTCCGTGTGCGTCCACGTGTTTGTCCACTTCATGCCTTCCACTTACCTTCCTTCTTCGTGAGGGCAGTGGGGAACCGTCCTCTCATCGCTTCACATTCGCCTCTGCGCATCACATGAACACGCAAAGAATCCTTCGTTTCCGAAGAAGGCCTGTGCTTGCTGTGTGATCACTGACCGCTCGACAGAGTGACTCTTATAGGCTGCCGCTCTGAAGCTAGGGTGGTGGCGTGTTGCTGATGTTGCCCTCAAACGCATATGCGGAAGACGAATTCCTCGCATTTGCCCGTTTATTCCAGAGGCAGGAGTGAGGAACGACAGGCTAGTCGCAATCGCCCCCAGTTCCCTGGTGGCTTCAACCTTCGACGGCTCATCGGGCCGGCAGTTGGTCTGTTGCCGTCCATCTACGGGCGTGGGAGGAAGAAGAGCGACAGCGACCTCGACGACGAGGAGCTTGTACGCGTTGAGGAGGCCCGTGGGTTTTTGAAGAAGAGTGACAAAGAGAAAAGAAGGGATAGCGGGAGACGGGACTCGGGGCAGTTTAAAGTTTTCAATTTCGTCACCCATAAGCCCATCAGTATGGCGGCGCGGGAGTGGAACAGTGGAGACAAAAACGGCCTCAGGTTGAGAAATCAGTCTGATGCTGGAACAGTCGCAAGCTTTGCCCACGATGCAAGACCATCAATGGTGGACGCGACACCAACCCCTCACATTCGTGCAACGGGGCGGTCTTTCAGTGTGGCCCCGAAAGAGAATGCGTGTCTCGATTTTTGTGCGTACTGCTGCGTGTTTATGTCTGTGTCTGCGTTTTTTATTCTATCTATATTTGGGATTCTTCTACTGTCAAAGTCGCCAGTCGAAGGTGTGCCGGAAAGAAAACGATGGTATGCCGGGATGGCCTGTTTTGGAGCGCTCGTACTGTACGCAGTTGTGTTTTTTCTCTGTCTCACCCACTTCAAACGGAAGCGAATGCGGGCGTTGATGCAGCAAAGGGAAATGGTGGAGATGAGCAGTCTGTTGGGAAATGATGACAGATCACGACCGTCCCGTATGCCCAGTCTCTGAGGTCCTTTCATGTCATGGTATGCTCCCGTCTTTTTCAACAATGTCCTTTCTCGACTTCTCTCTGTTTCTTCTCTCTTCCTCTCTCTCCCTGCCCACTGCGAGATTCCCTTTCTCCACTGTCACTGCTCACTGGTGACTGGTGGGAAGTCAATGGCGTTCTTTTTCTCCCCTGCCTTCCCTTCTGGTGAGGTGTTCTGCCCTTCTTTCGGTTTCAGGTGCGTCTCTGCCACTCAACAGGAGTGACAGTCGGTCGGTGTCGTCTTTCCCATGCCTCGCACATTCAATGAGATTAAGTTTTGTTTCCTTAACTTTGGTGACTCGGTTGCTCGATTCTTTTTGGCCCTCTCTCTCCAAGTGGCCTGATGAAGAAGTCTTCTTTCTCTCTCGATCCCTGACTATCCATCCATTCGAACGAAGAGCTTGGTTGGGTGGGGGAAAGCAAACAGAGGAGGGAGGAGTGTCGCTTCACCAATTCTCTCCCAGACAAGCAAGCACCCGGTTTTTCAATCTGCCCGATGGACGAGGAGAGAAGCGGAAAGGAAAAACATGGGGAGGAGTAGCTGAAAAGGTTCTCCCAAGAGAAGAGAAAGAGAGAGACAGGAAATGGGGGAAGGAACCCAACTGATCATTTGATCGACGGTTGGCGTGTTTAATTCCTCTGTATGGTAACTTTCAGAAGCCCACCTTCTCACGCAGAGGGCAGGAGAGGGACAGCGGGATGGGGGGCTTCTCAATTGAGAGGCCAGGGACGGGGGTCATCTGCACACACACGGTGGTGGGGAGGCCGTGGGAGGGTTTGACTCACACACCATAGACTGTATGTATGCGGCAGTGTGGGAGCACGGGAGAAACGACGGCGCCGAGCCTGGTGCACGCGGTACCCTTGTCTGCGGGCTGATGCAAGAGCATGGCATGGCACATGCAGGGAGAGAGGCAAGAACGTGTTTGAAAGGGGAAACGGGGAAAGGGTGCAGCGACTAATTGAGAGATTCAGAGAGAAGCCACGGGGAAAGTTCATGAAAACATTGTTGTGGGCGCATATACGTGAAAAAGCAACGCGGGACACCGCAATTCGTTTTTGAATGCATCATAGTACTATGATACCATTTAGGATACTATTTATATGCCTTTAGCTCTCATTGTTTATGTTTTTCAGAACTTTTTAATTGATTGATTGATTGATATGTTCCGCCCTAGGGCTTTTCCGCTATGTCTATCAATTGAAGTCTTTTCTAGACGTTTAAGTCACGTTTTTATGTTAAACTACCATCTAGACTACTGTATAGCACATGTTAGACTATAACTATGATTATGACTATTGTGCGATCCTCAATACGATCTACAGACTACAGTCTGATTAATTGATTCCTAAATTGATTCACTGGCATGATTGATTGATTGCATAATCGAATTTTAAATTAAATGATTGATTGATTGTAATTTGTAAACTTAATTGCATAAATTTAAGATTTATAATGCAATTTAAAATTAAGAAAGTAAATAACTTGAAAAGTAAGTTAAAGACTTAAAGTAATATGCATTATTTTTAATATTTTTTTAAATGTATGCACGTACTTTTATTCGTACAAACACCTATCCCATCTACTACGACGTAACTACGTCAACACGAAATGTGCGTCCACTTTTGATATAATATCATGTTCAAAGTTATAAAACTGCATTAAGCCGCATGTGTAGTGACCAGGTTTGATTTGATTTGATTTGAGGATAGACTTAACTTCAAATCAAATCTGGCTAGCTATCTGATAATTTGTGAGAAAACCTCTCTAAACCTCTACCAAATCTAGATCAAATCTGAATCAAATCTGCAGCTTTTTTACCTCAAATCTGAGCCGGTTGGGGACCTTAGCTAGAAAGCAACGGCACCACGGCATGGCCTTAAACTGAGCCTTTTAATTATACTCCAACACTAGCAGCAAACGTGTGTACGGTTCCCCGTCTCACCCTGGGTCTCATCCTGCTGTAGTCTCTCCGTAACCGAATAAGAGCCCAGAAGCACCTACTCCCAGAAAAGCTAAAAACCAGTAAAAAAACACCCAGTAGCTCCCATATTGAGGGAAGCGATAAAAAAGTCTGGAACCGTTTGGAACCGTCCGACTCGTTAAAAAAATTGCGTATCGCTTGTTTCTCTCATAGTACTTGTTTCCCTCTACTTTTCAAAGTCTGAAGAACAGTCAGCCGATCTGCTGTCACTTCCTGTCGTCTCAGATGTGTTTGCCAGAGGAAACAGATGGATGGAGAGACAGAGGGAAGTAAAATTGCAATGGCAAGCCAATTCATTCTCACAGACACAACTGTTGCCTGGAGAAAGGCTGTGCCCAGCAAGACGAAGAAGTTCTGCTGTGCCTTCAATACAGTGAGCTTCACCCAGTCCACTGCTGACCAGCTGGCTCTGAATAAGCTTGATATGGTGGAAATGTCTCGCTCCTCAGATAACCCCACCAGCAGTACTCACTGGTTCCGGCATGGTTGTCTCTTTCTCACAATCTCAATTCTTATAAGAAGCGGACTCTTCAAAAAAACTTCCAGCTGCGCTGCTCTCTACAGGAAATCTGTCTAAATCGCTTCCTTGGCAGGATTCTGTTGCAAGGTCGGGTATGTATGGCGCAGCAAAAGTAAAGCAAAGCAAAGAGCGTAAAGGGGGCGGAGACGTTTCTATTGTTTTTCACCCCCCTTTTATCCTTTTCTATCTTCGGCAAGCTTTCTCCCCACCCAGTGAGTAGAGTCCCTGCCTATCCATGCCCCCAGACCGCGAGTGTCGGACAGGCCTCGCAAGACCTGGTACAGGGAGAGGGTCGCCAGGACCGCGACGTCGAAGAGAAGAGACTTCTACCTCCGTACTAGAAGGCGCTGCACTGCCATCTACAGTGGAATGAAATCTCTGTCGACACGGACAGTGTGACCAGAGAACGCCCACTCTGCTAGCTTGAGGATGGTTCTCATCCTCTCTTCCTTGCACTCAAGGGTGACCCCCAGCTGCTCCTCCTTCCTCTCCGCCGCAGCTCTTCCCCCATCTCCACTGCGACTGCCGGTTAGGCCCATCTGAGATAGGACGTGGGCGGAGAGGGCCTGTGCCTGACTCTCCGTCAAGCAGTATGTCATACACACAGAGGCCAAAAGGACCACGGCTAGGAACCACGGGGACCCGGTCCCCCATCCACGCCAGGATGGTGCTGCCCCCCAATGTGGGATTCCCTTTTAACAGGAGGCTGAATGCATCTTTTGGCGGGGCTCTGACTCCCCTACCAAATGCCTTGAAGAGTCACTGTGAGGAAGGCCTGTCCCGAAGGAGGGGAGAGTCATGGGGGGTAGAAGGGAAGGCTGGCAGCTTTTGAGCTTTCAAGGCTGGCAGTAGGCACTGAGCTCATCGCTGTTGCTACCATCGGCGTGCACTGTTGTCCCCATTTGTCAGCTGGTAGGCAACTTGGTGGAGGCTGTACAGTATGGTTGCTGCTGTTGCAAACTTGCAGCTAAAGAAGGTTGCTCCGAGGAAGAGGTCAAACTCTTTGATCGATGTTCGAGAGCCCCCTGCATGCACACTCTCTGCATGTGTCTCGGACCCTAGTTGCTCCTCCACCTTCTGGGCCTCCTCAGGCGACGTGCAATCCAGATTCCACACCTTCACTGCAATCACGGTGATGAAAGCCTTCTTCTCTACCCACGTCCTCATGTTGGAGGAGGAGAGCTCTGGGTATGGCGTGAGGGAAGGGGCTACTAAGTCCTTTCGGCCCTCCGTCCAGAAGTGCTCCGCTAGAGCCCGGCCTTCCGTGGCCCATCCACTCGGGAATTTTTGGTACCAAAACTTTAAGACCCCTGCCAA
>JAHBMJ010001596.1:11474-28615 GCA_018398765.1 Chromera velia
CGATCATTGCACGTATCTGAGATGCCGTGCGTATCATTGTGCGTGTAGTGAGGGTGGTAATGACCGCCTGCGGCCGTGCCGTTGCCGCGTCGGCATCCGCAGACGGACTGAAATCGCGAAGGTCTTCGGTAGCAGTGCCAAGATCATCGACGAGAGCAGTACCTCTCCCCTGCTCAGGTTTGTAGTCTGTCGGAGTCAGAGGGGAACTTCTGCAATCTGCACTTTGTCGTAAACAACTTCGTTGCTGTAACTGAAAGTGATGAGAGCAACATCGAGTGAGCGTTCTTCCTTCTTTCTCTGTATTCTCTGCATGTTGTTGCATGAAGTTGTTGGAGCCACCCATCGCAGTTTCTCTCTGATGGTTCACACTAGCAGAAGCATCCAGAACGCATGTAACCAGAGTTTCATTCGTGCCACAGACTTCGGCTTTCTCTTTGCGTTCAGTCTTTGCGGGTTGCTTGCCGGCTTGGTCACACGGCTGTAATCCCAGAAAGGAGGACAGAGATATTACTCCACAGGAAAATTCGACACGGAGACTTGTCCCTCAGATTTGCTTCAGGGACTGTAAGAAGATCAGAATCCTCTGCCTCGAGTTCAGGACCTTCAGAATCGACTTCCGCATACGTTAATCTCTATAACTGGTGCCTGGGACGGCGAGGCAGGACCAGAGTGACGCCATTCTACGCCAACACAACGGAGAAAACATGCAACATGCATTGATTCTTGAACATGCATGCACGCAACATGCAGGCCCATGCATGTCTGCGTGTGTGGGAGCTAGCTAGGGTAAAGGAGTCTCCATGTGCATGTGCGCAACACATGCGTGTTGCACATCATTGCAAGTGTTGCGCGCAAGTGTTGCATGCAGATTCATTGCATGCAGAACCGTTGCTCGGCTCCTGACATGCAGCCCATGCAGGATGTGATATCACTGACAGGGTCGGTGTGAGCAAATGTCCCCTTGCAGAATGCTTTCTTGCGTGGGATAGACCTTTTGTCGAGTGATGTACATCCCAGCACAACGCAGTGCCCTGCACATCACGGCTGTAGATCGTGACTACCCTGCATTGCACTTCCAACCCCATTTTTCAGCATTCTGAAGGAGCATGCTGATGTTGCATTCAGATTGATTAGACTTCGATCAGCTGGATCTTTCTCATTCTCTCCAACGGCTCTGTCTATCACCCTCCATGATGAAGCACATTGCAGCGGGACTTTCTCGCTGCGCCTCAGGCCGTCACCTTCGCCCCTGGTATAGCCTCTCACGTAGACCTTCAGCTGTCTTCTTCAACGAACAGACAAGACAGTCAAGCAGCAGACAGACGTGGGAGATTGGTGTTCCCCCAGCACAGAGAGGTATGGGCATAAGGGTTGTCGAAAGCGGTGCGTATAGGGGTTTTGCAACGAGCAGCTCGAGAGGCACCCTTTCCGGGCAGGCGCAACATCCTGTGGGAGGAGACGCTACTCCGTCAAGAGCCGAGGAGGATCGCAAGCAGCAGCTTCAGCCTGTTCCCTTTCCCCCGTCACACAGATGTCTGACTCGACTGTCTGGTTTCTACGCCAGATTAGCTATTCAAACGAGACAAACCTATTTGACTGCAGTGCGACCCGTCTATGCGATTGATCAGAATCGGCAGGGGTTCTGTGCCGCTTCTGCTTCCCAGTCCGTTCGCAATGAAGACGGAGCAGTTCAGTTACCTGAGAAGCAGAAGAGTCGAAGGAGGTCCGTTGGCGAGAACAATCCCAATTTCACTGTCTCCGTCTTGCCAACAAGAGCCGAATCAACGGCATCTGGGGGTCAGGTCGGGCGTTGTAGAGAGAATTCTGTTGCTGATTCAATGGGTAATGAGCGGAGGCAGACTTCCGCCCCCCCCTCCCTTGTGAGAAAAGTTGACAGTCGGGGAAGACGCCTGTGCCTGCATGGCAGGTATCAGTATCGGTGTAAGGAGTGCGGAGGGAGGGGGATATGTGAGCACGGACGTCGACGTGCGTTCTGTAAGGAGTGTGGGGGGAAGGGAATTTGTGAACACGGTAGAAGAAAGAATGAGTGTAAGGAGTGTGGGGGCAGCTCCGTTTGTGTTCACGGTCGAATTAAATATTCCTGCCTGGAGTGCCGGGGAGCTTCCATTTGTGAACATGGTCGCCAACGCAGCCAGTGCCGGGATTGCGGGGGTGGGGGGATTTGTGAGCACGGTATTCGGCGCACACTATGTAGGGACTGCGGAGGTGGCAGCTTTTGCGAACACGGGTGCTTGAGGTACAGGTGTGCGGTATGTCAAAGAGACAATCCTGTCTTTTTGGCAAGAAAGGAGCGCCGAAAGGATTGTGTTTTTCAATTGGCCCAGACAGTCAGGCGTTGTGTCTGGAAATACCTCAGTGATTTGCGGGATGGCAAGTGTCCCGCTAAAAAGAAACGCACCCACGAGTACCTCGGCTGTTCGTTCCCCCATCTCAAAGCCCACCTCGAGAAGGACGACTTTCACGGCAACCCCGGAATGTCGTGGGAGAATTACGGGAGTTTGTGGCATGTTGACCATATTGTGCCTATCATGTATCGGGGGGTAGACGGTCAGAAGCCAGACCTGGAAACTGTCATTTCCCGTCTTTGTTTCACAAACCTGCAGCCGATGTGGTCAAAGAAAAACTGTCGGAAGGGTAATAGGTACGTGGGCAAAGTGCCACAGGTGCTCCCTCTGTCTGAGTGTTACACGCAAAGAAGAAGCATGATCCTCCCCTCCTTCCAAAAACATAACATCAGAGTCATTCGTGTCGAAGGTGCCCGAAGTTTTCACCCGCTGCCAGGCTCGCCCCCCCATTTGAAGGGTTGTCGCCCTCTCGATGCTACCGTGCTGGAGTGGGAGCGTTCTTGTGTGTTTCATAAGTCACTGTGGGGGAGAGTGGGAGGGGACACAAAGTCTCCCTTCGGATCACAAATAAGGTCCCTGTCTGTTTCTTTCCCAGCTCCCCCTAAGGTCGAAGTGGATCAAGTGAGTAACATCATTCCTGATTGCATTTGTGAGGGAGAGGGGAAGTCGACCTGTCGTTTCAGAGATTGCCACACCGTGCCTGAAGAGGGTGGAGAGAGCACCTTCGAAAGTCTAGAAGGCCTTGAAGGTCTCGAGAGACCTGTCTTGGCAAAGTACAGTCCTTTGCACACGCCCTTGCGAAAAGGTCTTTGCCCGCATGGAAAGAAGCGATTCGATTGCCGAGAGTGCGGGGGAAACGGAATTTGCGAGCACGGTCGTGTTCGCAGGATGTGTCGAGAGTGCGGGGGATCGCATTTTTGTGAGCACGGTCGTGTGCGTAGGCAGTGTAAGGAGTGCGGCGGGCGGGGAATCTGCGAGCACGGTCGCCAACGCAGTCATTGTCGGGATTGTCATGGGAGTCAGATTTGTGAACATGACAGGCAAAGGTATCACTGTGCTGAGTGTCAGAGAGATAACCCCGCCTTTGCTGCGAGACGGCAGCGAGAGAGGATCCGATACAGAGATGATGCCCTCTTTCGAATTACTCAAGTCACACGCGTCTCTGTGTCGAAGCGGTTGGCAGCGATCCGAAATGGAAAGCCTGCCAAATCTTTCCATGGACGGACACACGAGTACCTCGGCTGTTCGTTCCCCGATCTCAAAGCCCACCTCGAGAAAGAGGACTTTCACGGCAACCCCGGAATGTCGTGGGAGAATTACGGGAGTTTGTGGCACGTTGACCATATTGTGCCCATTCTGTTCCCCAAACCAAATGGTGAGAGACCAGACGCTGAGATTCAGATAGCCCGTCTCCACTTTTCGAATCTCCAGCCGATGTGGTCAGAAGAAAACCTCCGAAAGGGCAACAGGTTTATTGGCAGACCACAGCCCATTTGTTTTTCTTCACGTCAATCCCAGATTTTGATCCAATCAAACCACAGCAGTCTGCAGGGGAGTAGAGCGGTGACCCAGACTCCAACCAGAGACTTTCGGTCTCTGGCCTCCCCTTCCCGTTCGTTTGCCCCCTTGGAGAGAGGCCATCTCTCTCTCCCTGTTGGAATTCATCCGACGATACATGGTATTCGTCAGCAGCTCCCAAGTTGTGTAGGGGTGGGCTGGTTTAATAGACAGACGGCCGCTACGCCAACCGGCGGATTGTCCATCATATCTCTTTCTTTTGCCTCTCAGAGTGGCCTGCAGAGAGAAGAGGGCGCCATGTCTGCTGAGCACGGTCGCTGTCTAAGGGTAAGAGAAAGAAACCCCAGCAGTAAAGTCGTTTGCAACTGATGGTATGGTGCATCTCATGCCGTGGCCTTCGCAACGACCTGTGATATCCGCATGGAAGGAATGAGTGTGGTGGGAAAGGGATTTGTGAGGACGGCCGTCAGCGCCCATTGTCGAAAGATGGTTTCAGAAGGGCATCGTGTAGGAGTAACACTTTCTTCCCCATCGAACGACGGATACCAAATCTTGAGGTAAGCTTGTAATTCCACGAGCAAGGACATTTCTGTTTTCGGGACATGATATGACAAAATCTGACTCAGGTCAACCCCGTCCTTCGGCTTCTGGGATATGCTCTGACGTTCCAGAATTTTTGTTTGTAACAGAATTTTCTTTTGTCTTTCCATCTCCTTCCGCTTCTTCTCTCCTTGCAGCAGCTGCACTTTTCTTTCATCTTTGGTTTTTCTGCTGCAGCTGCTTGTTTTCTTTCCCTTCTTGTTACACATGCAGGATCCCAAGAATCAAGAACAGGTCCAGTCCGCGGCGCAGCCGGAGTCTTAAACAGAGCTCAATATAGACCAGAACAATGCACAAAGGAAGTGTGCGCCCAGCTTTGCAAAGTTTGAGACGTGGTACTGCATGCGATGCCAGCAAACAGCGGCGCACTCAATATTTGCCACGCATATGTTATACGCATAGTGACTTACTAGATAAAAAAAATGAAAATTGAGTTTCTAATTAGACTTCAATTGACTTTCCAATTAAAAAAGTATCGTAATTCCAATAGTCAGCTCAGATTTAGCTTAGAAAACTAGCTAGGAAATTAGATTTAAAATTGAAAATGTAAATCTCCTATTATATTTTTGGTAGGTTAAAACTTTATTTAAAGCTAATTGGTGTTCATATTTAAAATTTTTAGTGAAATTTTTAAGTTTTAAAGTGTTATTTAACGCTAGATTTAACGCATACAAATACAGTTTTAATTTATATGCCAAGTTTTGTTTTCTTTAAGCTTAAATAATAATATGATTCTGAATTGGAAAATTCAGAGTCGAGATTTCTAATTCATCTGAATTACTTATAAGCAATATGTACTTTTAACAACACACTTAAATTTGATGATAAATTTTGATTAAAACAAAAATCAAAATCATGTTATGATTAATTCATACTACACGTTGCGTCGTGGGTATCACCGTAACGTCCATTTCCTTTTGTTTTCTCTTGATCCGCATTTTTACTGGCACTCCCGCTCGGCAGCCCACAAACTCCAAAACCTCTTGGTAGGCGCCCACCGTCTCCGCCCCGACTTGAAGGATGACGTCACCCGTCCGAATCCCGGCCTTCTCGGCAGGGGTCCCTCCCTTCACTTGTGCAACCATCACACCCGATTCTGTATCGTCGCCTTCTGCGGAGCCCTCCACAACACGTTGCTTGTGCTCCTGCACGGAAGCAAGCGGAACCGTCACATTGAAGTGGATCAGAGACGGCTTGAAATCCAAGGAACACACTCGCTGGGGGAGACTTAAAGAGGAACTCGAAATTGAAAAGGGGAATGGAGATTGCAATCACTCTTCGCTGGTTCTTCGTCTGTTTATCTGTCTGCCTGTTTCTCACTCTGCGTCTCTGTCTGTCTGTCCGTGTCTGTGTCTGCTCTGTCTGTGTCTGTCTCTGTCTTTGACAGAAAGGGCGCATGAGTGAATGTGTCGGAGGGCCACCGCCCCTCCTGTATGTACATGCTGGTTGAGAGGAAGAGAAAGAGAAACAGAAAGGGAGCACACGGCAGTCAAACCGTCCGGACAGCATAAAGATGAGACAAAAGAAGGGCCCGACAAGACATAAGACAGGGAGGGTGCACATGATGAGCACGATGAAGGTGAGAGAGCAGAGACGCTGAAAGAGGGCCGTAATTTTTCCCAACAGAGCACAAATGACCGGAGAACTGAAGAGACGAGCGGAATACAAGGGAGAAGAAGACAAGGTCGCGATCGAGGGCGCTGATCAGAGCGGCAAAGAAGAGAAGAGACAGACAGAAAAGGTCCACAGAGAAAAGAGAAATGACCGAATAACGAAAGGCTGGAGACGGAAGAGAGAGAAGGGCAGCCACCCCGACCGACCTGCAACACCATCCCCAAATAGGGAGAGTCCCTGCGTTTATTATCATACAGAATTCTTTTTCAGGGTATGAAAGTAAATGCATGCACCAACCTGCAACACCATCCCCAAGTAGGGAGGGTCCCATTTGCCCGTCTCCTCAATGCACCGAGCCACCCCCTCTGCGTAATGAATCGGAATCCCAAGCCCATATTCCTGGAACTTCTTCACCACCATACCCACCACGCTGCCCTGAGTGTCCACTACAGGAGATCCCGACATGCCTGGGATCGTGATCAAGCCGAGTTGAATGAATTTAATCCGACTGTCCTCTATCTGCGGAAACGTCTGGGAAGGCTGACTGACAATGCCGACTACTCCGACAGGCTCATTTGCGAATTGCGTCGTGCCGTATGTGGCCACAAAGGCCCCTTGCCGGGGCCTCGCACGGGTCTTGTCCGTCGTCACCTCAGGGAGACTCCGACGTGTTTCGATGGACACAACCGCCACATCTGCAAGGCTTGAGAGGCCGCGAATACGCGCACGGAACCACTGGCCGTTTGTGGTTCTGACAAAATGGAAAGCATAACTCGGGTTCTCTTCGAACAGGTGGGCTGCGGTCATTGCGACAGGATGGTTACTGTCTCCGTCTCCCCCCTTGCCCTTATAGACAAATCCAGACCCCATGAACTTCGCCGCCTCAGGCGAATCTTTGTGCGAGCCGTAGATACGAACGACGGCAGGCTTCACTCTTTCAAAGACTTCAGAAAATCCGCACTCGAAACTGATAAGAGACTCGGGGGGGGAACGGGGGTGGCTACAGAGAACGGGAGGAGACGGCAAAAGAAACCTCAGTCTGTCCGGAAACAGACGCCAACTCCCAAACTCCTTCCATGTGCGGCCTTCTTGACTATTGTTCCTCCCCACACACTCTACGGCTTTCAGGGGTTCGCTTCGCTTTTGTTCTAGGAGGCACAGTAAGGACGCAATGCCCGCAGAAGCAAAGCCCAGAGAGGAGCCACGAGACAAGAAGGCCCTCTGCATCCTTTCAGACAAATGACCGAAACGCGTGCATTCCAATTGTAGGCTCCATGCGACTACACAGGAGACACGGAGACGCAAATCCTTTTGCAGAGGGAAGGGAAGCCCGGGTTGAATAGCAAGGAATACTGAAGCTGATTGATGATCAAGCTAGAGTCAGGACTCCGACTCAGGAGACGGCCGCGGTCTGATTGCCTGGCAGGGCGGCGGGCGCCGCCCGAACCTATCAATGGTCCAATGGCGCCGCCACAACCATGCAAGCGCCACTGCGCGACGCCGCGCGGTGCGCGAGCGGACAAAACTCGTGCACACCGATACACGCTCCCTGCATGGCTGACTGTGTGCATGCATGTCGATCACGAGACTCTTTCACTTTGAATCAAGATCATGACAAGATTCAAGTGCGCTAAGTATTTCTATACAGGGGTGAAGTTTGCTGCGTTCCCATACCAGATTCAATGAAGAAGCAAAGCACGCGCGGCGAACGACAATCTGTATAATTCGAGTCCCAATTTGTTCTCTTTGTTTGAGCTTGTGCGCGAAGTGGAAGTTCGGTCGGAGGCACCAGGCCCACTCCAGGTAGTGGCAAGAAACAGATTCGAAAGGGTGTACATGATAACCTGATCAAAATGCGCTGTTGTGGTGTCCCCTTCCTGCTTTTTCTCTGTTCACTGGCGATCGGAGTCCTCAGTGAAGACTCCACCGAACTTACAAGTCAGTCTCTTCTAGCTTTCGAGCAGGAGTGCAGCTGCATGAATGAATGAATTGTGTGCGATTACCCCGATGGACTTCCAAGACATTCATCTCTTTTTATCTCTGGGATCACTCTGCCCCCCCCTCGCCCTGCGGCTTGCTTTCCATTGTATATATATATTGCCCCTCCATTGTCTCCTTTCCTCCCTTAATAACTCTTGGTCTCGCCGAACTCGACTTCCATGAGATGCATGCGGAATCATGCGCTGGCCCATGCATGCGTGTCTGCAACTGTCCGATGCTTCTGTGTGTACGCACTTCTGTCTGTGCGTGCTTCTGTCTGTCTTTCTGTTTGTCTGTCCGACTGTACGCTTGCATGTCTTTCGAACTGTCTGTTTGTATATATGTGTGTATTTGTGTGTATGCATGCACTATCGATGTACCTCACTGCATGCCTGTCTGTTTGCTCTACGGCTGTGAGAATTAGCACTCTCCGATTCTGCTGTCGTCTCTCTGTAGCCACCGTCTACTTGAAGACTAAGGAAACACACACACACACACACACACACACGCACGCACGCACGCACGCACGCGCGCATACGAAAAGATCCCCACACAGTCATACAACGAAATTAAGGGAAAAGGCGGAGATCGCTGCAAGTTTCTGAATCACGAGGAGGTAGATTGTGAGAAGGCTCCATTGACGGTTTTGTCAGGACTGTTTTCCGGGGTGTCGATTTGTCAGCCTGCACGCCTTTCTTTTGTGCATGCAAGGCATTGGGTGTTGTGGTTTTCACTTTACCCCATCCCCCCTCCCTTTCTCGACCCCTGCCTGCATGAGTGCAGTTCCCGCAGCAGGCACCCGCCCACCCGCGTCCGCTTCAGATTCCAGGCCGAAGAGATCCCTCACGCAGGAGTACGGCTACAGGGAGCTCCTCAGCCACTTAATGGATCCAGAGCACGGGCGGCGACGCACGGAGAGGCTCAGAAATGCTCTGGAGAGCATGAAACGAAAGCAACTAGGTGAGGCCAATCGTAGTCCGTCAAGCAGTCAGGAAGGAAGGAAGGAATCGCCATGCATGATCACAGAGAGAGCTGATTGAAGGGTCTTGGTCGTCCTCGATCCGATCGTGATGCTAGAGAGCCGTGCATTCTATATTGAAGAAAATTCAGCGGGGGGGGAATGTGAAGGGATTGCTTGGGGTGTCGCAGCACGAAAAAACCGCGGGAGGGATGCCAGAGAGCGGACAACCCACTGTGACTTACGCGTGCAAAACATTTGAAAGCAAAAAGACAAACCCGTACCTGCTGAACGTAACGAGGGGTCTGTGTCACTTTTCCTTTGATCCTCCCAGTCGTGTGCATTACTTCAGACTGTTTTTTCTCAGAGCTGCCGGTGTCTATCTGTGTGAATCGAATCCCCTCCGTTGCGTGTGCTTGTGAATACTTATTTTTTTGCTACGGGGGGGCGATTGAGGGATCTGTCATGCAGGCTCCCCAGTGGAGAAGGAGATGGACAACATTCTGGAACAGCTCAAAACAGACGGTAGGTTGGTTGGTCGGTTGGTTCGTCTAGTCGTTTGATGATTTGTTTTGCGTTTGTCTGTTGTCGAGCCACGTCGTCTCGTATCTTGATCTGCTCCCTGAAAAGCCGCGCCAGAAAAGGAAGAAGTTTTCAAAATTTGATTTTTCCCGATTCTTCCTTATTTCGGGAATCCCTGATTTTCCAAGAGTTCGTCTTTTTTTTTTCAATTTGGGCGGCTGCTTCTCTCAGCTCCTCTTTCTCGGGCTTCTCTAGGATCTGATAAACGAAACTGATTCTGCATGTGTTCTCTCAGTCAAAGTCAAGATGGATTCATCAACTCTCAAAGTCAATAGACGACTCTTCCTCATGACCCACCCACCCTCCATCTGACACGAACCTCTCACTCATGCAGGTCCTCTTGGAAACGACCAGGCAGAGGCAGTGCAGGTGAGAGAGAGAATGTGAGGGGAATTAAGGGAAGGGAAATGCCGATTTCTTTCTGCGAATGGTCTTTTCTTAGTATCGATTTAAGTGTTCGGGAAGTCCTACAGGCGTCGGACTGCATGGAGTTCGACTGTTCATCACTCGTTTGATAGATTCCGTATGTGTCAGCATGGTTCAAAAAGCACCCAGTGGTCCTGTCGCTCCTCTACAACCTGGGTGAACTTTTCTATGCATCTTTCGGTCAATTTCTCTGCATGTGAATGTCTCACTCTACCCGTACCTTCTGCATATGCAGAATCCCACCCCCGAGTCTGAAAGTCAAGCGGAGACACTTGAACGTACGTATGCGAGTCTGCATGCCATGCAGTGAATCTGATCAGTCGATTTGATGATTGGTCGAGTTTTGAGCGAGTGGCAGAAGCCGACAGTTCGGGTCAATTTTCTTCGTTGAATTTCGAAAGGCTTTGCCTGCCGGTCTGCTCATAAGACAGTCCGTAGGCAGGCTGGTGATGTACGTCTGTTGGTTGAGTTTGCTTCAACTTTCTTCGTCTTTCTGCCTCGTTTGTCTTCTTCCTCCCTTCCCTGCATTCTGTTCTCGTTTTGTGTTCGCGGATTTGCTTTTCGTCTCTGGTCTCTCTGTCTGCCTGTTTGCCTGCCTGCATGCATGCAGACGGGGATGTTCTCGTTGACGGTGAGTCAGAGAGAAACAGAGGGGGAGAGACAGCTTCTAGTCACAGCTTTTAATCGGGTTGCGTCCCTGCATCAGAAACGCACAGCACAACTTGGACTGAGTCCGTGCGTGCGTGCGTGCGTGCGTGAGTGAGTGAGTGAGTGAGTGAATACATCAAATCTGCCTTCCCCTCTCTCACCCCGATTATTCACTCTCCGGTTCGTCCTTCATTCTCTCAAAGTCCCTTTCTGTTTCCCCCTCAACCTTTCTAAGCTTCTCAAGTTTCTGTGATCTTTGGGTTTCAGCCCGAAAAATGAAAGAAAAAAAAGTCAATGCTCACTCATCCAACCGCTGCAGCCTACAAAGCATCCACTCAAGAAGCCAGGCGCATTCCTGTAGACGGGCTCTATCACCTCACAGGTGGGTAAGCGCATTCGGGTCGCATCATTTAATTCATAGCTTCTAGATCGGCTTGAGGAAGCGAAGAAAGAACGAGAAACGAAAGATGTGCGGAGATTTGTTTGCTCTCACCCCAAAAACAGCCGCATGCCAGGCCCAATGAGTCCGTCTTCCTCCTCTCTAGCAGTACTGCAGAGTGCTTCACAGTCTTTGCTCTCCCACAGGCGATGCATTGATACTCTCTTAATTGTCTTCAGCTCTGCTGTACAGGTTTTCCCAATCTGTCTTTTTATCTGTGTGCATGCCGCACGTCTTTCTTGCAATCTGATGAATTCTGCTTTCTTTCTTTCTTTCTTTCTTTCTTTCTTTGCATTTGGCATCATCTATCTGGGGTCATTCATGCATGCAGCGGCTGGGGGCTTCCTTGGCAAAGGAGAAGAGACAAAGAAGACAAAGCCGATCTACTCACAAACGTGAAGAGAAGCAAAGAGAATTGCAATGCGAAAATGAAGAGCACGGCAGAGGATTCCTTGGAGAAACTAATAAACGTAAGTCAGGGGGGGACTCCTGCGTGTCTCTTCAGGGATGGGTAGATAGGAAGGAACACATTAAAAATTTTGTTGCCCTAGCTTTTCCTGCCTGCTGTTTTTGTCGGAGTCTCGTGAACGATTGGCTGGCACGGGTTTCCTTCTTTCCTTCCTTCCAGTGGACGAATTGTGAATCTGGTTGCTCTTCCTGCTGCCGCATCAAGAGAAGGAGGGGGGACTCCGAGGGGAAGGAAGGAGGGAGAGAGCAAGAGAGAAAGGGAGAGAGAGAGAGAGAGAGAGAGAGAGGGAGAGGGAGAGAGAGAGACAGAGAGAGAGAGAGAGAGAGAGAGAGAGAGATCCTAAGAACGAACGATAGACAGGTACGCGGGCAGGTAGACAGACAGACAGAGAGACAAACAGACAGATACACAGAGAGACAAGAAGACAGACATACAAACGGAGAATGGACGAAGGAGAGGCAAAAAGAGCGAAGCGATCGAGCACATTTCTCACAACAAAAAAGAGTGAACCAAATTTCGATACACAGAACCCGTTTGTGCTCCCTACCTCCTTCAATTTGGTTACAGAGTCACTGAAGACCCCGCAGCGGGAACTCCCAGCCGGGAGAGGAGCTGTGTGTACGATCAAGATGGTATGCTCACATGCAGGGTCATCCGTTCGGAGTCGAGGAACCGGGAGATGTTAAAGGAATGATGTTCCGTACAACTTGGAGAAAACAATCTACAGCTTGTACCAAGGACCAGCGATATCACAGAAAAGATCGACACAATCACATGCAGAAAAAGCCTTGCGGTTTTTTTCTACGTCTTTTGAATTGGGTATAAGGCTCGGTCAAGAAAGATTTGTAAAAAACACAATTTCGAGGGCCGCCATTCATATTAAAAAGCTCTCAGAAGCATAATTTGCAAAAAAATGATGCGGTAAAAAACGAACGAAATTGAATACGTACAAAATTTGGAAACGCCACAAACTGTGACACCGACAAATTTCAAACGTCTATATATATATATGATCTTTATTTTTTTAAAATTTGAAGTGCCAAACATGCAACAAAAACAATTACAAAAACACATCTGGCTACAAAACCTATACGTTGCTAAGTTTGCCTTAAATTAAATATACATTTGACCACCAGATTAAAAAAAAAAAATCTTAACATGCAGCGGTATGCAGCCCCAAGTGCAGCCCTTCTTGGACTGGATTTGGACTGGGATTGGCTACGTGAATTCCTCTGCCGTCTTCTTGTTTACTTGCCCCGAAATGTCTCGCCGTCTCCTTGCTGAGAGGCAGACAAGCGAGGTGGTGGTGATCCTGAGGGGATCTCCTAACTCAGCGGCAAGGTCGCACAAGTCCCTCACCTCAGGCTCCCGGTCCAGTGCACCCCTCTGGCTCAAGATGATTGCCTGAAACCCAAAATTACTCGCTGCCTGCATGGGCATTTTCTTCTCTCTGGCGACATCGAACGCCTTGTCAATCTTCTTCTGTCCCTCTGCCTCCTTCCCGAGTCTGTGTTTCAGAAGAAGGCCGAAGAAAAATTCGACAAACCGGTTCTCAGGAGAGAAAGCCAAAGCACGCTCAAAGTTCTCCTCAGCCCCGGTGAAGTCCTCAGCGACGTGAGAGAGGAAAACCGCATATTCAAACAGAGGCCAAAAGTTCCTTTCCGAATTACCGGACGAAGAGGCTGACTCCGACTCTGCCAACTGAATGGCTTGCCGAAAGCTCTTGTCTGCCGATGCAAGGGATGTCGAGTTGTCCCCCCCCCCTTCTGCGTTGATGAAAGGAGGGGAACAAAGGAGCCAGCCTCGGAAGAGATGGCCGTTGACGTTTTCCGGGTCCAGTTCCACGGCCCTGCGGGTTGCCGTCTCTGCAACTGACCACTGAACCAGATAGAAAGTGTGCAGCTTAGCGAAGAGTCTCCACAACGACGCGTCGTCAGGGAAACAGGACAGAGAGGTGTTCAGAACAACGTGGGCATCCAAGAAGGACGCCTGGGTGCCTGCAAGCTGGAGATCGCTGGCGAGGTCGGCACAGGCAGAGGGGGAAAGTTCGGAACAAGAAAAGCCCCCCATGCCAATATGGCAATTCTCAGCACCTGTCCGGTTCTTTGCATTGGTTTGGATATTTGAATGGGGTACATTGGCTTTCGCATTCAGCCAGGAGAAGACGAAAGAGACAGAGAAGGAGATGAAACACCATCGAAGGAGAGTCATTTGCAGAATCATCTCGATCCGTCCCGCCAGTTCCTTCTTTGAATTCTTCGATCCTCCACACAATTCGGAGAGACGCCGTCTCCAGAGCTTCAGTTGCAGTCTCCCTGCATGCGGCCACAGTGTGTGCTGGAAACCTCCACCTTCGCGAGTGTAGCAAGGTGTTTGACACTCGAAGAAGAGTACAGGGGAATGGTGGGAACAGGGCTTGTCGGAATGCTTTTCGAGTCTGACTCGAGTCTGATCGATCATTGACTGACATTGAGACGATTTGTTGGCGACGAACGCGGTCGTAGACGGCTCCCGACGCGCCGACGTGCTTGGGCCAAGAGCCGGGGCCGGGGCCGACCATGCAGGCTCGCGCGGAATTTCGCTTTGCTGGGCCATGCATGCATGCAGGCGTCGCGTGCTGTGCCGGCGCCATGCCAGCGCCGTCTACGAGCTAGTTGAGCGTTCTGTAGCCGAAGCCATGCAGCCCGAAAACATCTTACTGTGTGTCTTTCTCCAGAACGTGCGTACGTGTTTTGAGACCTACAGGCCCTCCCATATGTTTTCTCAGTCAACCACCAAGATTTCTGCTGCTCTCTGTTACTCTTTGCGCTTTGCTCATTTCTCTCGGTGTCGATTCGCAACAAGCAACAGCAACAGAATGTGGCAGGGCATCACCACAACCCAGTTTTTCCTGTACGGAAAGTCCGAGTGCACCCGCACAGGATGGGAGAAGGCAGTCAAAAAATACCCCAAGCCCGACCTTCTAGACTCTGAGTTGGACTTGAAGGGCAAAAAGTTTCTGTGCACTGGCGCCAACGGTGGAATCGGAAAAGAGGTCACTACTTTCCTTGCAAAAAAGGGGGCCGATGTGTTCATGGTCTGCCGCAGTAAGCAGAAGGGGGAAGAGAGTAAGAAGGAAATTGAGGAACAGACCGGGGCTCCCTCGCTCCACCTTCTTGTTGCCGATGTGTCTCTTGAAGAAGACGTCCGCTCCATGTGGGCTGAGTTTGAGAAGCACCCCGTGCACAAGGGGGGTGCTCCCCGTCTCCACGGTCTGATTTGTAACGCTGGTGCCCTCCTGAATGAGCTTACGCTCACGAAGGAAAACGTGGAGACGACCTTCGCATGTCACCTGCTGTTTGGCACCTACCTCCTCACAAAGCTGGCCCTGCCCACTCTGGAGTCAACCCCCGACTCTCGCGTCGTTGTGGTCTCCTCCGGGGGTATGTACAACACCAAGTTCCCTGAGTGGAACGTCGTCACATGCAGAAAGGGCCCCTATGATGGCCAGCTGGCCTATGCACGTGCCAAGAGAGGGCAGGTGCTGTTGTGTGAGGAGTGGACGAAGAAGCACCCGAAGGTGAAGTTCGTCTCCTGCCACCCTGGGTGGACGTCCACCGATGGGGTAGACAAGGCCTATGGTGCCAAGAAGTCGTACCTCGAGCCTCTGCGCACTCTCTGGCAGGGCTCTGAGGGCATCGTTTGGCTCTGCGTTGTTCCCTCTGATCAGTTGGAGGGGGGGGGGTTCTATCTCGACAGAACGCCCAGGAGGAAGCATCTCGGTGGTGCGTTCTTCACTGAGGGCAGTTTCACGAAGAACAGTGAGAGTGAGGTGGCCGAGATGATGGAGAGGCTCGAGCGATGGTCCTCGAAGGAAACCCGTCCCGATGTCTCGTGGTCGATCCAGGCAGATCAGACGGGTCTCGACAAGCCCCTCCTGCCTCTGGAGACATCGGTCGATTTGTCGAAATTCGCGGGGCGGTGGCATGTCTGGGCCAATATCCCCACGTCCTTCGACAAGGGCACCGCGAACAACATTGAGGACTACACCTACACCGCATCGAAGGACGGCCAGCCTGCCCAGATGGATATCAACTTCTCCTACGTCTCCCCGAATAAGAAGGAGCCCACGGTGATCAAGCAGATCGCCAAGATTGCCAACGACGCCAGCACAAAGTGGAATCTGTCCCTTCAGTATGGGATCCGGGTCCCTGTCCCGATTCCTTATTTGATTGTGTACGTGGATGAAGCCTACGAGGAGGCCATCATCGGTGTGCCTGACCGCAGCTACCTGTGGGTGATGGGTCGATGTTTGAGGAAGAATGCGAAGGAGGGCCGCCTTCAGGCTCTCCTCGATGAAGCAGAGAGGCTGGGGTATGATGTCAAGAAGGCGGTGCAACCTGCAGAGCTGGAAGGCGTGAAGACGCCTGAACCTCCAGTTGCGCAGAAGTGAGTGAGTAAGTGAGGAGGGGTGTTTTGTGCATATGATGCGATCCATGCAGCAGATCCTCTTGTGGTCTCTTTCTCTTCCCCCTCTCTGTCCTGCCCTCCTCTTTGGATCTTTGAATGGTCAAATTTTCTTTCGAGGCGAATCGTCGCAAGCCTGGCCGGTGCCTAGAGAGCTCCAGGCCTCGCTGTAGTGCTCTGACTGTCTAATGAGAGAGAGTAGTTGCGCAACTGCGTATTCCTTCTGCTGCTTGTCTGACCGAATGTTCGATTGAATCGATCGGGAGGCTTCCGTTTTCCTGCCACGAAAGAGCTAGGGTGAGGTCTTGCCTGCATTCCCGCGAGCGCTTTGACTGATGCAACGACCATTGAACGGAGTCCGATTTGAAATCTGGCTTCTATGCATGGGTCACTCATGCCTGCATGCTTCTCCTTTCATTCGCAATCATTCTGAGAGCCTGTGTTTGTGACACAGTGCACGATTGGACTTTGGGGGTTTACTTTAGTCGGTTGCTTAATTGTCAGATGAACTATGATGAACTGCATGTACGGTGCATTTTCAAGTCAAATCAGGGCTTGAAGAAACATCCGTTGCATGAACATCCTTGCTGGATATTGTTGGAGAGTCAGTGCGGACCGTGCATGTGTCGATCTCGGCATGTGTATTAATGTGTATAAAATTTTAAACTTGTAGATCGAATCATATCAGAACATGTCACGGTTTAGTTAGCTTTTAAGTTGTAACCTATACTGATTGATTGATTGATTCATTGACGAAATATACTAGAAGTTCCAACACATCAGAGAGAAAACCTTCATGTGGGCAACAAGGAAGGAGAAGAAAGAAGAAAGAAAAAGGGAAAGGAAAGAAGAGCCAGCAGAAGCGCTGAGAGGGGAAGGAAGAAAGCAAATAAGAAAACTCAGAAGAATAGAGAGAAAAGTGAGAGAGGAAATCAGAGGCCTGAAAGCAGAAAGAGAGCAGAGGGATGAACGAAAAAACGAGAGCAGCACCTCAGCTCAGGAAAGAGAAAGATTGAGACAGGCATATGAGGAGAGGAGAAAACAGTTAGTCATGATAGAGAGAGCGCTGAGAAACGCGGTGATGAGAGAGCAACG